>SJXQ01005715.1:208698-232538 GCA_006408695.1 Aepyceros melampus
TAGGGGCCTTTAAGAAGATGAAATCAACTAAAGAATAGTAACATTAATACTATCTATGTTGATGTGCAGGAATTCTCAATCTCTTATTTTAATTAAGAAAGATAAAATTGGGAGTTGCCATTACTACATATTCCAGAGAACTGGAAAAACGGAAGGGCTATGAACAAAACTGATCATGTGTATAAAGTATGAAAAAAAAAAATGAAGTCGCTCAGTCGTGTCCGACTCTTTGCGACCCCTTTTTTCTTGCTTGGCCGAAATCCTTTAATGTAAAAGTGATGTGCAGTAGAATGTCGAATATGTAAACAAAATAATGCAATTCATTCTTCCTTCACAAGGCACAGCAGTGCTCTAGCTTTGTTTGCTAAAACTGACATCTGGAGGGCTATCTGAGGCCTCCTTCATGTATGCACTTTTGTTTATTGCTGAATCTCATGACAACTGATTTGTGTTTTTATACAGTCCAGCTCCATAATCAGTACTCTTACAGTTATTAACATCAGTGGGGTGCAGCAACCAGTCACTGGTGGTCAGAATTCCAGGCTGCCCATGATCCTGTGTTATTGGGATACTGTTGTTTTCAGGCTTAGGAGTGGTGATACACCTGTTTTGTAATTGCACAACACCAGCTAATGCCTCAGTGTGGGTTATTGACTGACTCATTTGTTTAGATCTTTTGTGTTGAACTGAAATAAGTCAAGCAAAGAAAGACAAATATGACATAATATCACTTATATGTGGAATTTAAAACAAAAACAAACAAAACAAGCTCATGAATACAGAGAAGAAATTGATGGTTGCCAGGGGCATAGGTTGAGAAAGGTGGGAAAATAGGTGGTCAAAAGTTATAAATGTTCAGCTATAACATGATTAAATTCTGGGGATGTGAGGTACAACATGGTGACTATAGTTAATAATACTGTATTGTACATTTGAAAGTTGCCAAGAGAGTAGATATTAGAAGTACTCATCACAAGAAAAAAAATTTAACTATGCCAGGTGACAGATGTCAGCTACACTTATTGTGGTGATCATTTTTCAAAAAATACAAATATGGATCATTATGTTGTACACCTGAAACTAATATGTTTGTTAATTATACTTCAATTCTTAAAAAGTAAAGGACACACGAGGAAAAAGAAAAACAGTGCCTCAGGTATATCCCATGGTTCTGGGGTCACTTTTAGGTATTAAAAGTTCAACCTAGTCCAACCCATTTTAAAATTTCAATTTATTATCTATTTACTTTTCATTTTCTTTCTTCCTCTAGTAATAGCCATACTTCAGCTCAAGAAACTTGGAGTGGTAAGGAAAGACTACTGGCTCTTTTATTTTTTTTTCTTCTCTTTTAAGATTCCCTTTCTCAGATGGGTAGTACTCCTGCTAAAATACATGTTCAGTTGTCACTGCTTCCCTGACTATGAATGACCAGTCATCAGTGACCTGTGCAAGGCACATATTCAATATGGGTGCATGTGAAGTCATCTAGAACCATGTGGACATGTGACTGATCTTTGCCCTAGTCTGTGACATCCAGTTGCAACCCCTGCCAAGCTGGCCTCGGTAGTACACCCCAGAGCCTCTGGCTGTTGGGAATATCTTCATCAACAGGCTGTCTTCTTGGGTAGCATCCTAGCAAGATGACTCAATACTGGTTATCTTTGGTGGCATCCATTTGACAAATGGGAAACCCATACATAATTTCTATGCCACACTGGAAGTTCAGGCTGTTCCACTGACAAATCTTCTCTTTGCCCTTCCATCTCTCTTCTATTATTTTCTCCTGTTGCTCAGAGTCATAAGGGACAGAGCAGATGGTCTACTAGATAAGCAGAGGTTAAAACAAAAATGACACGCCAGCATTCTCCTTTTACCAAGTCTTGCAGTTTCTGGCAGGCAGTTATCTTGGAGTCCTTTCCACCTTCATTTGGTATTGGAGTACCCATCCTCTTCCCCTTTAAGAAGAAAGAGCACTTATTGTGATAATAATTTTGCAATATATACAAATATTAAATGTTTGTGTTGCACACCTGAAACTAACATAATGTTATATTTCAATTATATCTCAAAAATAAATTTTAAAAAGAGGAAAATAAACACTCCACATGTATGAAGTGAAGTGAAGTTAAAGTCGCTCAGTCATGTCCGAGTTTTTGCAACTCCATGGACTCCATGGAATTCTCCAAGCCAGAATACTAGAGTGGGTAGCCATTCCCTTCGCAAGGGGATCTTTCCAACCCAGGGATCAAACCCAGGTTTCCCACATTGCAGGCAGATTCTTTACTAGCTGAGCCACAAGGGAAGCCCCTCCATGTGTATAACTTTTTACATATAACTTCACTTATCATCTTCCCAATAACACTGTGAAATAGGTAGCAAATGTGTCATTGGCCCATTTTACAAAAGAATTGAAAA
The DNA here is from genome assembly GCA_006408695.1 of Aepyceros melampus. Classification (NCBI taxonomy): domain Eukaryota; kingdom Metazoa; phylum Chordata; class Mammalia; order Artiodactyla; family Bovidae; genus Aepyceros; species Aepyceros melampus. The sequence goes on from SJXQ01005715.1 coordinate 211,114, forward strand.
CACAAAGAAGTATATGATAGAGTATTACTCAGCCATTAAAAAGAATACATCTGAATCAGTTTTAATGAGGTGGATGAAGCTGGAGCCGATTATATAGAGTGAAGTAACCCAGAAAGAAAAACAATAATACAGTATACTTAAACATATATATGGAATTTAGAATGATGGTAATGATAAACCTATATGCGAGACAGCAAAAGAGACACAGATGTATAGAACAGCATTTTGGACTCTGTGGGAGAGGGAGAGTGTGGGATGATTTGGAAGAGTGGCAGTGTAACATGTATGATATCATAAGTGAAATGAATCACCGGTCTAGGTTTGATGCAGGATGCAGGATGCTTGGGACTGATGCACAGGGATAATCCAGAGAGATGGTGGTGGGGCAGGAGGGGGAAGGTGGGGGTCGGGATTGGGAGTTCATGTACACTCGTGGCTGATTCATGTCAATGTGTATCAAGCCAGAATACTAGAGTGGGTAGCCATTCCCTTCGCAAGGGGATCTTTCCAACCCAGGGATCAAACCCAGGTTTCCCACATTGCAGGCAGATTCTTTCTAGCTGAGCCACAAGGGAAGCCCCTCCATGTGTATAACTTTTTACATATAACTTCACTTATCATCTTCCCAATAACACTGTGAAATAGGTAGCAAATGTGTCATTGGCCCATTTTACAAAAGAATTGAAAACACAAAGAAGTATATGATAGAGTATTACTCAGCCATTAAAAAGAATACATCTGAATCAGTTTTAATGAGGTGGATGAAGCTGGAGCCGATTATATAGAGTGAAGTAACCCAGAAAGAAAAACAATAATACAGTATACTTAAACATATATATGGAATTTAGAATGATGGTAATGATAAACCTATATGCGAGACAGCAAAAGAGACACAGATGTATAGAACAGCATTTTGGACTCTGTGGGAGAGGGAGAGTGTGGGATGATTTGGAAGAGTGGCAGTGTAACATGTATGATATCATAAGTGAAATGAATCACCGGTCTAGGTTTGATGCAGGATGCAGGATGCTTGGGACTGATGCACAGGGATAATCCAGAGAGATGGTGGTGGGGCAGGAGGGGGAAGGTGGGGGTCGGGATTGGGAGTTCATGTACACTCGTGGCTGATTCATGTCAATGTGTAGCAAAACGAATACAGTATTGTAAAGGAAAACAAACTAAAAAATAAAAATTAATAAAAAAATAAAAACTTCAAAAAAAAAAAAAAAAAAGAAGTACATGATTGTCCCAAAATGTTGTGTTTTCAAAGACCCCCTGTGTGAGTGTCAGAGCCAGGAATGAACTCTGGTTCCCTGCTTCCCAGGCTTGTGCTCTTTGCTGGAGCCCCACTCTAAGCCTCACTGCAGGCACTCTGGTTTATCCTTGCAACTAAACTGACATGAAGATCTTTGGGACTTAACTAATGACATCTCCTTGGGCAGGTTGTTGCAAGACAGAGAGGCCTTATTCACAGTCTCATTGTAATATATTAAAGCAATGTTCTGGTAAAGGAAGGGCCATTTTGTATATATACATCACTAGGTGCTTTGGGGAAGCTGTGGTATGGAGTCTTTCTCAGAGAATGTTAGAGTTCAAGAAGACAATGAACAATCATGTGCTAAATGATCTAAGTGCTTGGATAACTGGGTTAGCTAGGGAGAGGGTCAGAGGAGATGTAGGATAAGCCTTGACTGAAAAGCTTAGGGTTTATGGGACAAGATAACTAATCAGGCAGCAATGAGCATAAAGCAGCATAATACAGGTGATACTAAAGCAAACAATTTTGTGTGGGGGAAGGGGAGTAGATGAAATGTTTGGCTCAAAGAAGTGGGATTACCATACTGCAAGGTTCAAGAAGAAGAGACCTTGTCTTGTTCACCCCTGGATCCCTGGTGCCTTGAAGAAGGCTTGGAAGATAGCAGGCTCAATATATATTTGTTGCTTGCTGAGCCTAAGAATAGAGATGCTTGCATCTGATTTCACCTTGTAGGTAAGAGGGAGCCTTTGGGGTTATCATAAAGAATAGAATCACTTGAGCATTTCACAAAGTGCCTCTAGAAATATTTCAAATTTTATTTTGTATCCAGGCTTCATCCTACATCCTTATCCTATCTAAGGAATTCTCAAAGTAGATAAGGGCAAAAACAGCAGTCCCAGTCTGTGAAATGAAGCTGAGGAATGGTCAAAGTAGCATTCACTTCTGTTTATTTGGCTGACGTTAGATCAAATTTATGGTAATATTTGTATAATTTCTTGTGGTTTGAAAAATCTAGATTTACATTTATTTGCACATTTAATAAGATGGTAAATTGGTATAAATTTCCAGATGGCAGTTTGGCAACATGTATCAAAAATTTGGAAAATGTTCATACCCTTTGACCTGGTACTTCTCACTGCTAGAAATGTAGTCTAAGAAAACAAAGATATGAACAAAAATTTAGCATAATCAAGAAAAACTAGTAACACACTGAATAAACATTTTGTGAATGTTTCAGTTAGTTTTATATTATTCAACCAAGAAAATTTGTGTTGTAGAATAATTACATATGAAAATAAGCATGTACCCAAATAGACTGGAAAGTCTGGAAGAAATTATGCTAAATATTAGGGATGGGGGCTCTCCAGGTGATGAGATAATAGTTTATATTTCCAATTACCATGTGTATTTTTTATAATCAAAGAAAAACTATACTTTCTGAATTTGTTTTTTAAAATCTATCTTCTCATCCTTTCTGCAGAGGCAAAAAAAAAATGCAGACAGAGAAATGGAAGTGACAATAAATTTAATGTAATTGAGGAACATATCATAGGTATTTATGAACTATGCCTAGGTACCCTAAGTCCATTCTTGGGGTAATCCTGCAAATTACTTCTTATCTTAACATTCTTGCCCCAGTATGACTAGCCATGAAAATAACAACAACAACAACAAAAAGGAGTTTAATTTTGATGGTTCTCTACTTTCTGGTATCCCAAGGAGGAAAAAGTGATATATGTAGTTCTAAGCCTAGGATTCTCTTTGGATTCTAGTATAAACCTCTATTCTTCTGTTTCTTGCCCTTAAAATTGGTATAAAATTTAAATAGAAAATGAAGGAAATGGACTCTAGCAGCTTTGACAGTGTTTACTCTACTTCCTCCCAAATTTGCAGTAATTGGGAGTATTAAGAAATATGACTACTAACCTCAAACAGGCAGTTTCCTGATAGCTAACTTTCTGCTGACATCATCCAAGGTAATGCCTGGGTAGCAGATATGAGGGGAGGGTGGTTCTTTTTTTTAACTCTGTGCCCTATGGCCCATCAGCTTTCCTCTTTCTTTCTCTCTTGTCTCCTTCATCTGCCCCATGTCCACTACTCACACTTGCTCAGTGAGCCAGCTGGAGTGAAAACACTATTGACAGACCATGGCACTTTCAAATTATAAACCATTCACAGACTAGGTAAATTGCAGGTACACAGGTTTATTATTTAAATTAGCTCAACACAGCTTGCTTGTTAATTAGGCACGTAAAGAACGCTGTTGCTCTAGATTTTTCTCCAAAGCGGAACAGCTCACTTACTTGGCCTTCTTCTTTCCTCACAGACCAGCAGTCCCACCCCCAAGGCTGAGGTAAAACAGTGCTTCTTTAAGTATTCCAAAATGGCACAGCATATATTATAAGAAGTGAAAAATCATCGGGATAAAATATAAGTGCACAATTCAGAAAATATACATTGAGCATAAAAGCAGTATTTTGGGGGAAGTCATGTACGTATTACTGTATTTAAAATGGATAACAAATGCCTATTGTATAGCACATGGAACTCTAGTTAACGATACATGCCAGCCTGGATGGAGTGGGGTTTGGGGGAGAATGGATACATGTATAGGTATGGCTGTCCCTTTGCTGTTCACCTGAAACTACCACAACATTGTTAATCAGGTATACCCCAATACAAAACAAAGAGTTTATAGTTAAATAAATAAATATTTTTTTAAATCACAAAATAAAAGCATAAAGTAAAAACAAAAATCATTCATAATACCTCCACCCAGATACAATCACTGTTTTTCAGACATATATATTTTATATCTATGTAAATGTGTTTATATATATATATGTGTATATATATATATATATAAACAAAATAAAATCAGTTTCATGTTGCTAAAAAAAGTTTTGCACATTTTTTTTTTGCCCCTAGTATTATATTTTGAGCATCTTCTTAGGTCAACATTCAAAAAAAATGACTTCATAGCATCTCTTTATAATGGGTATGACAATTTATTTGACCTACTGGTAATTTATAATTTTTCAAGTTTTCATTGTTATAAATAATGTTTAGATAATAATCTTTGTCTATAAATATTAAGGATTATTTCCTTGGGATAGAACTATAATTTGAAATCAGAAGGAATGACTGTTTAAAGGTTTAAGACATATTTTTAAATTACCCCATCCAAAATTGTACCAATTCACACTAACTCCAGAAGTATATCACAGAACCTTGGCAATTCTTGGAAATATTTTCAGTATGGTTTGAGAATCCTGACCTAGTCCTAGATATGCAAAGTTCTTATCTAATTATTTGCATCTCAGATTTATTATAATTTCCTACCTATAAACAGAAAGATTCTCCATTGACCTTTATGAAAAATCACTTTTAAAATGACCATGAAGTCAAATTAGTAGGTTTGCTATCTTATACCTCTTAGTCACATTTCTCTGTGAATTTCACTTACATCCTAAATCTCACCAGAATGTAATAAAAATTATAGGACAAATATCCATGTGAAAATTTCACTGACTGATTTCAGATGACTGAACAAGCCACCAAATAAACATAAAATGCAATTCCCTAATGTTTTGGGCAATTTTAATTAATTTCAGTCAATTTCTGTGAAAATTATATGAGAGAAGCCTTACATTTTATGAACAGTAACATGTGCCAAAAGTGTATACTTCTCACCTTACGTGAATAATCTCATTTAATTTTCACAAAACTCTTAGGTGAAGTTCTAATGAGGAAACATAGGTTTAGAGAGTGTAAGTAACTCCTCTCAAAATGGCAGAACCACATATGAGGCCCTGGTATATTTGATAGTACAGCTAAAGTGCTTTCCACTTCCCCACTTGACATTCTGAAAGGTAAACTGAAACAGAAATATCATCTCTGAAGATCAATAATTTTCATCTTTTTGCTATTTTTACATGTCTTTTACTATGTTTGATTCTATTTGATTTTTGATTACTATGTTTGATTGCTATTGTATTACATAAACTAGTACTGCTGCTACTGCTGCTGCTAAGTCGCTTCAGTCATGTCTGACTCTGTGTGACCCAACAGACGGCAGCCCACCAGGCTCCCCTGTCCCTGAGATTCTCCAGGCAAGAACACTGGAGTGGGTTGCCATTTCCTTCTCCAATGCATGAAAGTGAAAAGTGAAAGTGAAGTCGTTCAGTCATGTCTGACTCTTCGAGATCCCATGGACTGTAGCCTACCAGGCTCCTCCATCCATGGGATTTTCCAGGCAAGAGTACTGGAGTGGGGTGTCATTGCCTTCTCCAAACTAGTACTACCCCAGGAACATTCTGAAAATGAATCAATAAGTGATTGCAGAGCCCATTAGAAGTCTAAATACAGCCACTCAATTTAACAACACATCTATATAAAGTATGTGACATGAAGCTGCTGTAAAAATGAATTAAACCCAGTGGCTCCAATTTTAATGTTGTCTATTAGTTTATGTGTAGATGTACATTTTCTTATTTAACAATATTGGGAAAGAATATTTGTCCTCAGATACCTTCATTGTATTCATCAGAGACAGACAGAATGAAAACAACTCACAGAAAACTAACCAACCTGATCACATGGACCACAGCTTTGTCTAACTCAATGAAACTACAAACCATGCCGTGTAGGGCCACCCAAGATGGTCGGATCATGCTGGAGAGTTCTGACAAAACGTGGTCCACTGGAGAAGGGAAAGGCAAACCACTTCAGTATTCTTGCCTTGAGAACCCCATTAACAGTATGAGAAGGCAAAAAGATATGACACTGAAAGATGAACTCCTCAGGTCAGTAGGTGCCCAATATGCTACTGGAGAAGAGAGGAGAAATAACTCCAGAAAGAATGAAGAGATTGAGCCAAAGTGAAAACAATACCCAGTTGTGGATGTGACAAGTGATAGAAGTAAAATCCAATGCTGTCAAAAGCAATACTGCATAGGAACCTGGAATGTTAGGTCTATGAATCAAGGTAAACTGGAAGTGGTCAAACAGTAGATGGCAAGAGTGAACATTGACATTTTAGGAGTCAGTGGAGTAAAATGGACTGGAATGAGTAAATTTAACTCAGATGACCATTATATCTACTACTGTGGGCAAGAATCCCTTAGAAGAAATGGAGTAGTCCTCATAGTAAAAAAAGAGTCCAAAATGCAGTACTTGAGTGCAATCTCAAAAATGACAGAATGACCTCTGTCCATTTCCAAGGAAACCATTCAATATCACAGTAATCCAAGTCTATGCCCTGACCAGTAACACTGAAGAAACTGAAGTTGAATGGTTCTATAAAGATCTACAAGACCTTCTGGAACTAACACCAAAAAATATGTCCTTTTCATCATAGGGGACTGGAATGCAAAAGTAGGAAGTCAGACACCTGGAGTAACAGGTAAGTTTGGCCTTGGAATACAAAATAAGTGGGCAAAAGCTAACAGCTTTGCCAAGAGAATGCACTGGTCATAGCAAACACCCTCTTCCAACAATACCAGAGACTCTACATGTGGACATTACCAGATGGTCAATACTGAAATCAGATTGATTATATTCTCTGCAGCTGAAGATGGAGAACCTCTATACAGTCAGCAAAAACAAGACTGGGAGCTGACTGCAGCTCAGATCATGAACTTCTAATTGCCAAATTCCGACTTAAATTGAAGAAAGTAGGGAAAATCACTAGACCATTCAGGTATGACTTAAATCAAATCACTTATGATTATACAGTGGAAGTGACAGATTCAAGGGATTAGATCTGATAGACAGTGTGCCTGAAGAAATATGGATGGAGATTCATGACATTGTACAGGAGACAGGGATCAATACCATCGTCAAGAAAAAGAAATGCAAAAAGGCAAAATGGTTGTCTGAGGAGGCCTTAAAAATAGATGAGAAAAGAAGAGAAGTGAAAGGCAAAGGAGAAAAGGAAAGATATACCCATCTGAATGCAGAGTTCCAAAGAATAGCAAGGAAAGATAAGAAAGCCTTCCTCAGTGATCAGTGCAAAGAAATAGAGGAAGACAATAGAATGGGAAAGACTAGAGATCTCTTCAAGAAAATTAGAGATACCAAGGGAACATTTCATGCAAAGATGGGCACAATAAAGGATAGAAACAGTATGGATCTAATAGAAGAAGATATTAAGAAGAGGTGGCAATAATACACAGAAGAACTGTACAAAAAAATATCTTCATGACCCAGATAACCACGATGGTATGACCACTCATCTAGAGCCAGACATCCTGGAGTCCAAAGTCAAGTGGGTCTTAGGAAGCATCACTACAAACAAAGCTAGTGGAGATGATGGAATTCCAGCTGAGCTATATCAAGTCCTAAAAGACGGTGCTGTTAAAGGGCTGACTCGATATGCCAGCAAATTTGGAAAACTCAACAGTGGCCATAGGACTGGAAAAGGTCAGTTTTCATTCCAATCCCAAAGAAAGGCAATATCAAAGAATGTTCAAACTACTGCACAATAGCACTCATCTCACATGCTAGCAAAGGAATGCTCAAAATTCTCCAAGTGAGGCTTCAACAGTACATGAACTGTGAACTTCCAGATGTTCAAGCTGGATTTAGAAAAGGCAGAGGAACCAGAGATCAAATTGCCAACATCTGTTGGATCATAAAAAAACCAGAGAGTTCCAGAAAAACATCTAGTTTTGCTTTATTGACTACACAAAAGCTTTTGACTGTGTCGATCACAACAAACTGTGGAAAATTCTTAAAGAGATGGGAATACCAGACCACCTGACCTGCCTCTTGAGAAATCTGTATGCAGGCCTAGAAGCAACAGTTAGAACCAGACATGCAACAACAGACTAGTTCCAAATTGGGAAAGGAGTATGTCAAGGCTGTATATTGTCACCCTGCTTATTTAACTTATATGCAGAGTACATCATGTGATGTGCCAGGCTGGATGAAGCACAAGCTGGAATCAAGATTGCCAGGAGAAATATCAATAACCTCAGATATGCAGATGACACCACCCTTATGGCAGAAAGTGAAGAACTAAAGAGCCTCTTGATGAAAGTGAAAGAGGAGAGTGAATGTTCCAAATAGGAAAAGGAGTATGTCAAGGCTGTATATTGTCACCCTGCTTATTTAACTTATATGCAGAGTACATCATGTGATGTGCCAGGCTGGATGAAGCACAAGCTGGAATCAAGATTGCCAGGAGAAATATCAATAACCTCAGATATGCAGATGACACCACCCTTATGGCAGAAAGTGAAGAACTAAAGAGCCTCTTGATGAAAGTGAAAGAGGAGAGTGAAAAAGTTGGCTTAAAACTCAGCATTCAGAAAACTAAGATCATGGCATCCAGTCTTATCTCTTCATGGGAATTAGATGGGGAAACAATGGAAACAGTGACAGACTTTATTTTCTTGGGCTCTAAAATCAGGCAGATAATGACTGTAGCTATGAAATTTTAAAAATGCTTGCTCCTTGGAAGAGAAGTTGTGACCAACCTAGAGAGCATATTAAAAAACAGAGACATTACTTCGTTGACAAAGGTCCTTCTAGTTGAATCTATGGTTTTTCCAGTAGTCATGTATGGATATGAGAGTTGAGCCATAAAGAAAGCCGAGCAACAAAGAACTGATGCTTTTGAACTGTAGTGTTGGACAAGACTCTTGAAAGTCCCTTGGATTACAAGGAGATCAAACCAGTCAATCCTAAAGGAAATCAGTCCTGAATATTCATTGGAAGGACTGATGCTGAAGCTGAAACTCCAATATTTTGGCCACCTGATGCGAAGAACTGAGTCACTGGAAAAGACCCTGATCCTGGGAAAGATTGAAGGCAGGAGGAGAGGGGGATGACAGAGGATAAAATGGTTGGATGGCATTACCAACTCAATGGACATAAGTATGAGCATGCTCTGGGATTTGGTGATGGACAGGGGGCCTGGCATGCTGCAGTACCTTGGGTACGAAGTGTTGGACATGACCAAACGACTGAACTGTACTGACCTTCATTGTAACTCTTGCTGACATCTACAAGTGAAAGTCAAAGTGAAATCGCTCAGTCGTGTTCGACTCTTTGCGACCCGTGGACTCTAGCCCACCAAGTTCCTCCATCCATGGGATTCTCCAGGCAAGAATATTGGAGTGGGTTGCCATTTCCTTCTCCAAAGGATCTTCCTGACCCAGGGATCGAACCCAGGTCTCCCACATTGCAGGCAGACTCTTTAACCTCTGCACCACCAGGAAAGCCCTTAAATACAAGAATCCAAGTACTAACATCAAAGATTTCAAAGGAGGAAAGGAAGCCAGGTTGAAAGAAGGAGGAGGAGGAGGTGGGAGAGGTGGGGTAAAAGGGGTGGCCTTACAGACATCTCCTGCCACCTACAGATACTCAGGCATTATGGGACTTTTCCCTGGGCCTCCAGAGAAGGGAGGACTGGAACTCAGCCCAGAAATCAGACCAAACCAGAACAAGAATTTGAGTTTTCTGCCAAGAGGAGGTGATCAGTCTCCAATCCTCAGCTCAGGCTGAGGGCCCTTTGACCAGATTCCTGTGTCCAGGACTGGGGGACTAGAAAAACAGGGAAGGATAGGATGGGTTAAGGAGAGGAAAGAAAGAGGGAAGGGCAGAGAGGTCAATAAAGTCTCTTGTTCCTTACCAGTTGGGACACTCTGGCCAGTTGTCCACGTCAGGAGGAGACCAGAGACAAAAGGGTCCCAGTTGTGGTCGCTGGGTCTGGTCCATTGGCAGGCAAGCTGGCCCCTGAGTACCCCAAGTGGTCAGAATGTCAGTCTCAGTGAAGAAGAATCCCACCAGAGTTGCAGGAAGGAGGACCCCTTCCAGGGCCTGAAACTAGGCTCTTGTCTAACACTCAGAAATGAATTGCTGAGGAGACACATGTGCTGACAAAGCAAGAGATTTCATTGGGAAAGGGCACCCGGGTGGAGAGCAGTAGGGTAAGGGAACCCAGGAGAATGCCATACAATATCTGAGGGAAAAATTTGACTATCTTTACATCAATATATAAGTTACTAAATATGAGGTCAGGACTAATCTAATGTATGAATCAACTTCTTTCAGAGCATCTTGCTCCCTCCTCTTCCCTTAAAGGAGTGGCTTGCTTGTCAAGTGTCTATTTCTTGTTCCTTTCAATAAGTTATTAACCACTTGCATGAGAATCCTATAAACATTTGGGAAACAATCTCTGAGAGAATTCTTTTTGTCCACAGGAGCCATCTTGAGTACATTAAAACTGTTGGAATTTACAAGATAGCACCTAGTTACAGCACTGGTATTGTCCTAGATAAACTCATCCGACAAGCCTTGTAAGGCAATTTATGATTATCCTCCCAGTCAGTGTTTCTCAGACTCAACATTACTGACATTTTGGGCCAGATGGTTCTCTTTTGTTTGGAGGGATTCCTGTGTTCATAAGATGTTCAGTGGCATGCGTGCATGGTAAATCACTTCAGTCATCTCTGACTCTTCGTACTGACCTCTATCCAGTAGGTGCCAGAAACAACGCCTTCACCCCAAGTTGTGATCATCAAAAATATCTCCAGACACTGATTAGTGTGCCTGAGGGTGGAAGGCCAGTTCAGTTCAGTCGCTCAGTCGTGTCCGACTTTTTGCGACCCCATGAATCACAGCACGCCAGGCCTCCCTGTCCATCACCAACTCCTGGAGCTCACTGAGACTCACGTCCATCGAATCTGTGATTCCATCCAGCCATCTGATCCTCCATTGTCCCCTTCTCCTCCTGTCTCCAATCTCTCTCAGCATCAGAGTCTCTTCCAATGAGTCAACTCTTCGCATGAGGTGGCCAAAGTACGGGAGCTTCAGCTTCAGCATCAATCCTTCCAAAGAACACCCAGGGCTGATCTCCTCTTGAATGGACTGCTTGGATCTCCTTGCAGTCCAAGGGATGTTCAAGGGTCTTCTCCAACACCACAGTTCAAAAGCATCAATTCTTTGGCACTCAGCCTTCTTCACAGTCCAACTCTCACATCCATACACGACCACTGGGAAAACCATAGCCTTGACTAGATGGACCTTTGTTGGCAAAGTAATGTCTCTGCTTTTCAATATGCTATTTAGATTGGTCATAACTTTTCTTCCAAGGAGTAAGCATCTTTTAATTTCATGGCTGCAGTCACCATGTGCAGTGATTTTGGAGCCCCCCAAACTGTGGAAAATTCTGAGAGAAATGGGAATACCAGACCACCTGACCTGCCTCTTGAGAAATCTGTATGCAGGTCAGGAAGCAACAGTTAGAACTGGACATGGAACAACATACTGGTTCCAAATAGGAAAAGGAGTACGTCAAGGCTGTATATTGTCACCCTGCTTATTTAACTTATATGCAGAGTACATCATGAGGAACGCTGGACGGGAAGAAACACAAGTTGGAATCAAGATTGCCAGGAGAAATATCAATAACCTCAGATATGCAGACGACACCACCCTTATGGCAGAAAGTGAAGAGGGGCTAAAAAGCCTCTTGATGAAAGTGAAAGAGGAGAATGAAAAAGTTGGCTTAAAGCTCAACATTCAGAAAATGAAGATCATGGCATCTGGTCCCATCACTTCATGGGAAATAGATGGGGAAACAGTGGAAACAGTGTCAGATTTTATTTTTTTGGGCTCCAAAATCACTGCAGATGGTGACTGCAGCCATGAAATTAAAAGACACTTACTCCTTGGAAGAAAAGCTATGACCAACCTAGATAGTGTATTCAAAAGCAGAGACATTACTTTACCGACTAAAGTCCGTCTAGTCAAGGCTATGGTTTGTCCTGTGGTCATGTATGGATGTGAGAGTTGGACTGTGAAGAAGGCTGAGCGCTGAAGAATTGATGCTTTTGAACTGTGGTGTTGGAGAAGACTCTTAAGCATCCCTTGGACTGCAAGGAGATCCTACCAGTCCATTCTGAAGGAGATCAACCCTGGGATTTCTTTGGAAGGAATGATGCTAAAGCTGAAACTCCAGTACTTTGGCCACCTCATGTTAAGAGTTGACTCATTGGAAAAGACTCTGATGTTGGGAGGGATTAGGGGCAGGAGGAGACGGGGACGACAGAGGATGAGATGGCTGGATGGCATCACTGACTCGATGGGCATAAGTCTGAGTGAACTCCAGGAGTTGGTGATGGACAGGGAAGCCTGGCGTGCTGCGATTCATGGGGTTGCAAAGAGTCAGACACGACTGAGTGACTGAACTGAACTAAAAATAAAGTCTGACACTGTTTCCACAGTTTCCCCATCTATTTCTGATGAAGTGATGGGATCAGATGCCATGATCTTCGTTTTCTGAATGTTGAGCTTTAAGCCAACTGTTTCACTCTCTTCTTTCACTTTCATCGAAAGGCTTTTTAGTTCCTCTTCACTTTCTGCCATAAGGGTGGTGTCATCTGCATATCTGAGGTTATTGATATTTCTCCCAGCAATCTTGATTCCAGCTTGTGTTTCTTCCAGCCCAGCATTTCTCATGATGTACTCTGCATATAAGTTAAATAAGCAGGGTGACAAGCAGGAGCCTTGACATACTCATTTTCCTATTTGGAACCAGTCTGTTGTTCCATGTCCAATTCTAACTATTGTTGAGGGTGGAAGATAGTAGACAAAATCTTGCCAGCTGAAAACCACTGCTCTCACTACAGTGTCCCCAACTTCTTTGTAGCAAGGTATTATTTCTGATTTCCTCTCAAAGCTTGAGATTAAGGTAAAGAGGAAAGAAATGGCTATAGAGAGGAAAATGCTTGAGTTGGGCAAAGATGGTCAAGAGGGTAGGGTATATCCATAAGAACATAAAATATTAACTTCTTCCCTTCTCTACTTCCCATACTTCCCCCCTTCTTATTTTAAAGAAGAATCAAGAAAGGTATATTTGCACTATTAAATAACACATATATTTGGGAACTATACTGGAATGGTTAAGAATGTGATCACTCTAATAGTATGAATCTTTATGAAAACCCTAGCTCTGCCACTTCCAAGTTGAATGACTTTGGACAAGTTTCTTAAGCATCCTATGTCTCAATTTCTTCATCTGTAAAATGGGGACAATAATATAGTACTTTTTTCACCAGTCTGTTGTGATTCAATAATAGAATGCAAATAAACTGTTATTAGGGAAAATCAAGGAAAGCACCCCAAAAGGTAACTCCTTTATGTAAGCAACATAAAAAGGTTCTTGGAAAGTTGTTTAGGGGAATTCCTTGGAGGTCCAGTGGCTGACTTAGTGCTTCCAATATATGCAGCAAGGGTTTGATCCCTGGTCACGGAAATAAGATCTCGCATACCAAGGCCCTTCCCTCAACAAAAATAAAGAAAGTTGTTTGACAAGTTCTTTTTCTACCTTGATGTTTTTTATTTTGGAAATTTTTTAAAAAGTACTGTATCTATTTTTGGAGCTAACATATAGAAAATTTCCTGAATAATTTCTCTAATAACCTTCCTGCTTAAATGGAATTTTAGCTTTCTTATTTTTAATAAGAAAATGATTTCTTAAATTTTTAATCCAAACCTGATAATTAAAGAATAGGCTAGAACAATGGTGGAACCACCAAAGCTGCCCAAAGGACCTGTACTTATGCACCCATGCACCCAGAACTAGAAAGCCCCAGCCACTCTGGAACCACTACAAGGATTATTAAAAACTTGTGAAGTAAGAGCCAGTGCAGCAGAGGCTGGCCAGATTTTTGCCTAGTAAAATCATGTTAGACCTGTTTGGTTCATCTGTGATTGACTTGGCTTGTGAGAAAACATTTAACTATGAGGCTAAAACTTTGACCTCTTCTATACATTAAGAAAAAGGCAGCAATTAAATTGAAAATATCGAAGTCCAAGCTCATGTACCCCCTCTTTAAATCATAACAAATTTAATATCTAAAGTCCAACTACAAAGTAGGCAGCTATGCATTTGAAGAGAAAATAAAGAAGAAAAAATGATTTCAATATGCATAGAGATTTACTAGTCAAAAGTTGTGTCATAAATATCTCCTACATTTTTCAGCCCCTCCCTTAGGTATCAAGTCTAAGATCCCTTAAGAGCCATGGAAATAATGTGAAAAATGTTCTGTTCTTGTCACCCTCCCTAAATCTTTAAGTTTTAGCATCAGTATTAACTCAACCAACTATATCAGTGCTTCAAGAAAAAGAAATGCTTACTGGCAGAGAGGTGATCTACACGAGCCTTTGACAACTGCTTCTTGCACAGACCTTGAAACACAGAAGTTTCTTCTGTTGATGTCATGATTGTAACTAAAGAGAACCTGAGTTATTTCTCTAGCATTTGCCTCGCTTTAGTCAGCCTGATTCAAATCTGTTCAACTTCAAGACATAGTATAGACAGTATAGAAACTCAAGGTTTGGACTATACCTTCACAATGTCCCTGTGTTTCTTTCTACATCACTCCCACCCCCAATAAAGAAAAGTAAGCAGAAAATCAAAACCATCAATAAACCCATCCATCAAAATGTAACATTTTGGTAATAAATAATTTAAAACTTTTTCTATGGAAATAATGTATTTTAAAAAAATGATCATTTGATGTTTTCTTTTAACAAGTATTTTTCCTTATATATTATTAATATATATATATACACATATATATTATATATTTTGAAGAACAACATGAATGAATGTATGCTAAGTTGCTTCAGTTGTGTCCACCTCTGATCCTTAAGAACAACATACTTATAGACAAATACACATACTGTAAGTATACAGTTGCCTGATTTTTCGCAAAGTGAACATGCCCAAGTAATCATCACCCAGGTAAAGAAATAAAATATTACTGGCTTCCCAGTGCCACACCACCCATGCCAAAAGTAAAACACTATCCTGTCTTCTTTCATGGTTCACTACTTTTATGTTTCTGAAATTTTTTTTCCCTGGTGGCTCAAAGGGTAAAGTGTCTGCCTGAAATGCAGGAGACCAGGGTTCGATCCCTGGGTTGGGAAGATCCCCTGGAGAAGGAAATGGCAACTCACTCCAGTACTCTTGCCTGGAAAATCCCATGTACGGAGGAGCATGGGAGGCTATAGTCCATGGGGTCGCAAAGAGTTGGACACGACTGAGCGACTTCACTTCACTTCATAGACTATTCTCTTGTTTTTATATCTGGCTTCCCTCAGGCTGTATTAGAAGATGCATCCACATGGTTGCATGTGGCAATAATCACCTTTATTATTGTACAGAAGTACATTGTTGAGTATACGATGTTATTTATTTGTTCCATACTTGATGAACATTTGGAATGTTTCCAATTCTTATGAATAATGCTGCTTCTGAGTATTCTTGTACATATATTTGGTGTATTTATGTTCATGTTTCTCTTAACATACTTAAAAACGCAATTGCTGAGTCATAGGCTATATTAGCCATTTTCCAAAGTTGTTGTGTAAGTTTACACTCCCACCGGTAGTTCATGGCATCCTAGTCATTTCACATCCTCACCAAAACTTATTATCTCTCTTTTCCATTTTAGCCATGCAAACAAATGTCTCACCCTGTTTTCAACTTGCAATTCTTTGATATTGATGATATTTGACGATGCTGAGTAGCTTTTCATAAATTCACTGGTTATCCTGTTTTGTGAGGTGTCTGATCAAGTATTTTACCCTTTTGTCTATTGCATTATCTGTCATTGTTAATGTGTAGAATTCTTTATATATTCTGGTTACACCAATTCTTTAGATATTCTGGTTACATCTCCCAATCTGTAGCTTGTTTTTTCTGTACGGAGGAGCATGGGAGGCTATAGTCCATGGGGTCGCAAAGAGTTGGACACGACTGAGCGACTTCACTTCACTTCATAGACTATTCTCTTGTTTTTATATCTGGCTTCCCTCAGGCTGTATTAGAAGATGCATCCACATGGTTGCATGTGGCAATAATCACCTTTATTATTGTACAGAAGTACATTGTGTGAGTATACGATGTTATTTATTTGTTCCATACTTGATGAACATTTGGAATGTTTCCAATTCTTATGAATAATGCTGCTTCTGAGTATTCTTGTACATATATTTGGTGTATTTATGTTCATGTTTCTCTTAACATACTTAAAAACGCAATTGCTGAGTCATAGGCTATATTAGCCATTTTCCAAAGTTGTTGTGTAAGTTTACACTCCCACCGGTAGTTCATGGCATCCTAGTCATTTCACATCCTCACCAAAACTTATTATCTCTCTTTTCCATTTTAGCCATGCAAACAAATGTCTCACCCTGTTTTCAACTTGCAATTCTTTGATATTGATGATATTTGACGATGCTGAGTAGCTTTTCATAAATTCACTGGTTATCCTGTTTTGTGAGGTGTCTGATCAAGTATTTTACCCTTTTGTCTATTGCATTATCTGTCATTGTTAATGTGTAGAATTCTTTATATATTCTGGTTACACCAATTCTTTAGATATTCTGGTTACATCTCCCAATCTGTAGCTTGTTTTTTCATTCTTTTAATGATGATTTTGATTAACACCAATTTTACTGCATCTTTTGTAGTTTTTTGTGTCCTGTTTAAGAAATCTTTGCCCAAAGTCAGAAAGATATTGTCCTATTTTTTTGCTGGAAACTTTATTGCTTTATATTTCTCATTTAGATCGACAGTCCATCTGGAATTGATTTGTATATGGTGATATACGGAGGTTAGAGTTCCTATTTTTTCTGTGTGTAACGAAATAAGCTATGAATCTAGCACCATTTTTTTGAGGTCATCTTTCCCTGTTACTGTTTGGACTTCCCTGGTGGCTCAGAAGTAAAGCATCTGTCTACAATGTGGGAGACACGGGTTCAATCCCTGGGTTGGAAAGATCCCTTGGAGAAGGAAATGGCAATCCACTCCAGCACTATTGCCTGGAAAATCCCATGGACAGAGGAGCCTGGTAGGCTACAGTCCATGGGGTCACCAAGAGTTGGACACGACTGAGCGACTTCACTTTCTTTCTTTCTTTTCCCTGTTACACTGCAGTACCACTTCTGTCATACATCAAGTAACTTTATATATATGCAAATCGGTTTCTAAACTCTCTATTCTGCTCCATTCCTCTATTTATCTAATTTTGTGCCAACATCATGCTATCTTAACTCTTGTAACTTTATAATAACTTGTTATCAGGCAGTCCATGTCCTCTATATTTATTCTCTTTGTCTTGATTATTCTTGGTCATTTCCATAAAAACTTTAGAATAAGCATTTCAATTCCCACAAAAACACCTGCTGCAGTTTTTATTAAGACTGCTACAGAATTTATAGGTCAGTTTGGAAAAATCGTTACAATAGTGTCTTACAAACTATGTGCATGGCATATATCTCCATCTATTTAGGTCTTTTTAATATCTCTTGATGACTCTTTGTAGTTTACTATACATTGATCTGTCTAGATTTTGTTTGATTTTTCCTAGATATGTGCTATTTTATGGTATTTTAAATATTCATTTTCTATGATTGTTTCTGGCATATAAACACAGTTGTATATTTGATCTTGTGATATGACATTAATAATTCACTTATTAATGGCAATAGCTTGCTTACAGAGTCTTTTGGATTCTCTACATATACAATCTCATCTGTGAACAATGACAGTTTTATTTCTTTCTTTCCAGTCCTTACACCATTTTCCCCCTATTTTGTTGTATTGGCTAAGACTTTTGGTACAGTGTTAAATGTGCATCTGTGTCTCATCTACAATCTTGGTGTATACCAGGGCAAGAGCCTTTCAATATTTTATTGTTAAACATGTTTCCTGTAGGCTTTTGATATATCCTCCTTATCAGACTAACAATTTCTCCTCTCTTCCTAGTTTCCCATAAGTTTTATTATTTTTTTTAGTCTTGAATGGACTTTATCAAATGTTGAGTGAGATAAAATATTGATTTCACCTTGATTCTGTTGCTGCTAATTACATCCATTGATTTAAAAGTGTTAAACTACTTTTGCATTTCTGAAATAAAATTAACCTGTTTAGGATATGGGCTACCCTGGTGGCTTAAGGGTAAAGAATCCACCTGCAGTGCAGGAGAAACAGGTTCAATCCCTGGATCTAAAAGATCCCCTGGAGAAGGAAATGGCAGCCCACTCCAGTATTCTTGCCTGGGAAATCCCATGGATAGAGGAGTTTGGTGGGCTACAGTCCATGAGGTCACAAAGAGTTGGGCATGACTTAGCGACTGAATACAACAATTTGGGATATATTATCTTTTTAAATATAACACCACATTTTATTTGGTAATGTTAGGATTTTCCATAATGAAAAATTTATATGTTGCGAGTATACAACCATGTCAATAAATATGGGTCTATTTTTATTGGTTTTAATGACTGAATTTGTTCCCATATTGATGTACCATAATGAAAGTTGTTTATAAAATTTTGCCATCATAAACAGCACTGTGCTTAACACCCTTGATCATACATATGTTACTCAGAGTTTTCCAAAGTACTAAGTAGCACTGTCTTCTTGGTGCTATTTGAACTCAGCAGTAGTTTTATAAGTATCAATCATCAAGAGTTAGAACTCAGATTTCCTGCTTGCTTTCTACAGGTTTCTTGGATAGCAGAAGCTCCCTAAAGTATAATCTTGAGCTTGCTTGGCCTCATATTGATGTACCATAATGAAAGTTGTTTATAAAATTTTGCCATCATAAACAGCACTGTGCTTAACACCCTTGATCATACATATGTTACTCAGAGTTTTCCAAAGTACTAAGTAGCACTGTCTTCTTGGTGCTATTTGAACTCAGCAGTAGTTTTATAAGTATCAATCATCAAGAGTTAGAACTCAGATTTCCTGCTTGCTTTCTACAGGTTTCTTGGATAGCAGAAGCTCCCTAAAGTATAATCTTGAGCTTGCTTGGCCCTGGCTAAAGATTGATATCTATTCAAAGGACAAAGACCTGGGAAGTGAAAAATCTAAACACCTTAGTGTTAAAACATGGGAATATACTTTATGACACAATTGAATATGGTCTCAGAAAAACTCAAGTAAGTAATGACAAGACCAAGGCTAATGACCTTTGAGACACTGGATTCACATACCAATTACCAGCTATGTAATCTTAGGCAAATTAGTGCTTGCTGTAACCAGGAGTTTCTTCACCAATAAAAGAGAAATATATTAATAGTAGAGGATTGTTAAATTTACTTATTTATAAGAAGCTCATATGACAGCATTATTTTACAGAGTTGGCATTCAGTAAATATCAGTTCTTTTAGTTTCTCTTTAGTTAAGAGGATGTTTTAAAAAAGAAAAATACTCTATAAAGGATTTGCTAGTTTTTCTTTGAAAAGGCTCAGGGGAAAGAAAATCTCTTTTCCAACAGGATCCCCCCCTAAACTTTAATACATGTAAATAAAGAGAACACTTCTTATACTTGAAAACTGCTTGGTGAAAAAAAAATCTTTACTATTAATGATATCATTTATTTTGTGTTGTCATCAAAATGCCCCTGTAAATGTCTTCTCTATAAGACTTTTTAACTTGTCATGCAAGCCAGGGTGAAGTCCTAGTTCAGAGATGACTAATTAGGATCAGATTAGGTACTTCTTAGCTACGAAATAGTTGAGTCACACTCTCAGTCTACATCTTTTGATCTGAGGGTGGTGACATAAAATTTGCAGAAAGCACTTGGGGTATGATGCATTGGTTAATTATTTAAACTTACTGACACTTATGACAGAGATACCTGATCCTTAAGTCTGTAATGCAATGACCAGATTGTGTTTCCACTCTTGGTTCTAGTTTTATCCTCTGGAGCTACTGCTACTACAAGAGTTAGTGGAAATCTCATTTATGTGACAGTCCTTCAACTATTTAAAGTCAGTGCTTGGGGGAGGGATAAATTACAATAGTGGATTAACAGATACAAACTACTATACAAAAAATAGATAAACAGGAAGGACTTTATAGCACAGGGAAATATATTCACTATCTTGTCATAACCTATAATGGAAAAGAATCACACACATATATATATAGCTGAGGGCTTCCCAGGTGGTGTTAGTGGTAAAGAACTTACCCACCAATGCAGGAGATGTAAGAGATAAGGGTTGAACTCTGAGTCAGGAAGATCGCTTGGAGGACAGCATGGCAGCCCACTCCAGTATTCTTGCTTGGAGAATCCCATGGACAGAGGAGCCTGGCAGGCTACAGTCCATAGGGCCACAAAGAATTGGGTCAGACATGACTTAGGTGACTGAGCACACACACATATAGGGCTGAATCACTTTGCTGTATACTTGAAACTAACACAGTATTGTAAATCAACTATATTTCAATACAAGATAAAAAAAAAGAAACCTATGAAAATCTGAATAAAGTATTACTTTAACTAACAATAATGTAAAAAATATAAAGTCAATGTTCATTTCTCAGTGCACTTTTCAATAAAGATTATTATATAAACCAGTTTATAAAAGAACAATAAATTTATAAAAGTACAAGTAGAATCAATTTTCCAGAAATAATTCATGATATCTGGTCCTACAGGATGAGACATTTCCAACATTTACCAAACAATCCAAATCAATACTCCTGTAAAATAAGTAATTAGTTTTAAAAATCATGATAAAGTTGAACTTTTGTTTATATCTTTTTGTATAGTATCAACATTTGAATATCTGCACAATTTTAAAACTTCTTAATAAATGCTGACTTTTCAAAATGTTGAATTGACAATTCAGGGACAGGAAAGGAGAAGTTATAAATGTCCTTTTCTGTGTCTAAGTTATTTTTGTTATAGAGTAAAGAATGATTCCCTGGTGGCTCAGATGATAAAGAGTCTGCCTGCAATGTGGGAGACCTGAGTTCAGTTTCTGGGTCAGAAAGATCCTCTGGAGAAGGAAATGGCAACCCACTCCAGTATTCTGCCTGGAAAATCCCATGGACAGAGGAACCTGGCAGGTTACAGTCCATGGGGTTGCAAAGAATTGGACACAACTCTTTGAAAGTTGGCTGCGATCCAAAAGTCTACAAGCAATAAATGCTGGAGAGGTTGTGGAGAAAAGGGAACCCTCTTACACTGTTGGTGGGAATGCAAATTAGTACAGCCACTATGGAGAACAGTGTGGAGATTCCTTAAAAAATTGCAAATAGAACTGCCTTATGATCCAGCGATCCCACTGCTGGGCATACACACCAAGGAAACCAGAATTGAAAGAGACACATGTACCCCAATGTTCA
>SJXQ01005715.1:233743-253363 GCA_006408695.1 Aepyceros melampus
ATCACTCAGGATTGATCTCCTTTAGGATGGACTGGATGGATCTCCTTGCAGTCCAAGGGACTCTCAAGAGTCTTCTACAACACCACAGTTCAAAAGCATCAGTTCTTCAGTGCTCAGCTTTCTTTATAGTCCAACTCTCACATTCCTATATGACTACAGGAAAAACCACAGCCGCTATGGTTTTTCCAGTAGTCATGTAGGGATGTGAGAGTTGGACTGTGAAGAAGGCTGAGTGCAGAAGAATTGATGCTTTTGAACTGTGGTGTTGGAGAAGACTCTTGAGAGTCCCTTGGACTGCAAGGAGATCCAACCAGTCCATTCTGAAGGAGATCAGCCCTGGGATTTCTCTGGAAGGAATGATGCTAAAGCTGAAACTCCGGTACTTTGGGCACCTCATGCGAAGAGTTGACTCACTGGAAAAGACTCTGATGCAGAGAGGGATTGGGGGCAGGAGGAGAAGGGGAAAACAGAGGATGAGATGGCTGGAAGGTATCACGGACTCGATGGATGTGAGTCTGAGTGAACTCTGGGAGTTGGTGATAGACAGGGAGGCCTGGCGTGCTGAGATTCATGGGGTCGCAAAGAGTCGGACACGACTGAGTAATTGAACAGAACGGAAAGAAACACATAGCCAGACTTGACTTGTATTGTCTGGCTTTTGGTGACAACTATATGGTGGATCATCCTATGAGTAGCTTGGACTTCAAGATTCCTGGGTTAAGAACTGTAGGGAAGGACAGAGTATATGAACTTTCACATCACTAATCAAGCCTGACTACAATGTTAACTCATGCATGCTTCCCTTTGCAAGGCTCCCTGGGGTATTAAAAAACCACTTTCCCAGAGAGCTGACTTACAGATGTATTGGTTATTCTCCTGCACCACCTTCCCAAGTTCGTTAAACTCCTTTCTCTGCCCCGCATGGTTGTACCAGCAGTAGGTGTGTTCCCTTGTAACTCCAGCTCGTGCTTAGTGCTCCTCAACCCCCTCTGCAGATCCCAGCTCTCCCTGGCCTGAGGGGTGAGAGCTTCCCACTGTTGTTAGTCACTGTGTACCTCACCATCCCTTCTTGTTTCCCTCAACCCTGTCTACACCTCTGATATAGACCTTTCATTACATTTTATTCAGAATACAGACTGAGTGTATGTTCCATTTCTTGCTGGAATTCCAACTGATACACAACCTCACTACCTATTTTCCATAAAATACCTCAAATTGTAGTGAGGTTTTAGGTTGCATCCCTTAGGAAGATAAAAACAGGCACACTGTGACCCACACAGAAAGTTGACCCACACAGAGAGTTGGCCTCTCAAGAATCTTTTGTAGAAATCACTGCTGCTGCTAAGTCGCTTCAGTCGTGTCCAACTCTGTGCGACCCCACAGATGGCAGCCCACCAGGCTCCCCCGTCCCTGAGAATCTCCAGGCAAGAACACTAGAGTGGGTTGCCATTTCCTTCTCCAATGCATGAAAGTGAAAAGTGAAAGTGAAGTTGCTCAGTCGTGTCTGACTCTTAGCGACCCCATGGACTGTGGCCCACCAAGCTCTTCCGTCCATGGGATTTTCCAGGCAAGAGTACTGGAGTGGGGTGACATTGCCTTCTCCGTAGAAATCACTAGCTATCCCTATTTGCTAGTGGCAGAAAATAAACATCAAATATTAACTTTAAAAAGCTATAAACAACAGACATCACCAGTTATGCACATTTTAAAAACAAGCTTCCATTTTAAGAGGGTTTGACTATAATGCAACAATTTAAATGTCTCATCAAAACTCATTAAAGTGCAATGCATCTGTGTAGCTACTTCCATCAAGAACCGTTTTTAGACAGTAGCTGGCAAAATGTTTTTTTTCTTTTTAATGAAAAATAGCCCTAATATTCCTCAAAGTGCTCTTGCTTCTCTAGGAACTTTGGAGTATCTATGTCCCACAGGCTTTAGTCTCATGGAGAGTTAAGGAGAGACCTGAGTATGAATCCAAAGTTAATCAAGGCCAAAGAGAGAATAATTTACTTCTTCTGGACATTAGGAACTTAATATAGCTATTTTGCCACAAGAGCTAAGGCAACAATTACACACTCGCATACAAACACACACATTCATCAAGTTCCATTAAGGATCTTCTACACACTTTTTCTCTACTGTGAAGCTTTTTGTTTTTTAGTGACATGTCTCAGCAAAAGCTGTTGTCACACAATCATGGACTTTCTGATTTGGGTATTGTGGAGACCAGTCCTCTAATCAATTCATAGATACCCTCCACAAATCACACCTGACACCCTCAACACCTTGTAATTGTTTCAAATCTTCTTCATGGGCTTTCTTCCAAAGCACTATAACAGTTTTTAACCCATAAAGTCACTTTCCTGAGTTTAAAAAGCAAAAACCCAAAAACCCCTTCAATACAGGGTCAGCCTGAACTAATGCTACAGATACATTTCTGAGTATATTCAAATTCCAGGGAATTAATACCTTCATTCATTAAACAAATATTTATTCAGTATTTTATATACAAGGCAGTGTTTTAGGCATTGAAGACACAGCACAGTTAATAACACAGACAACAATCCTTGCCCTCATGGAACTTATATTCTAGGTGGGAGAAGACTGGCATAAAACAAAATGAATGAGCTATATCTGTCATTAAAATGTGATGAGTCCTAGGAAGATACATAGAACAAGGGAGAGTCAGAGGGAAAGCCAAGAGGAGATGATAAAATTATAAAAGACAGAATGAACCAGGTAGATATCTCAGTGTTCTAAGTGAAGAGAATAGTAGGTGCCAAGATTCTAAAGCAAAGTTATTCCTGAGAAATCCAAAGAAAAGCATAGAGCAATGGTTCCCAAACTTTTTGGCACCAGGGCCCAGTTTTGTGGAAGATAGTTTTTCCATGAACCTGGGTATGTGGGGGATGGTTTCAGGATGACTTAAGTGCACATTTATTGTGCACTTTATTTCTATTATTGTTACATCAGCTCCACCTCAGATCATCAGAGATAGATCCTGGAGGTTGGGGATCTCTAGTACAGAGTCCAGTGTGGCTAGGCAAAGTGAACAAGGGAATGGAGTAGGGGAGATACAATTAAAGAAGTAGTGAAGTTGGAAGACATATATAAGGCATTGTAGACCATTGTAAGGACTTTGACTTTCACTCTAAATGACATAAGAAGCTACTAGAGGGTTGTGAGAAGTGACATTGTCTGATTTAAGGTTTTATAAAGATCACTCAGGAAGTTGTGTGGAGAACAAGCTATATTGTACTATATGAGTTAAAAGATTATTATAATAACTCAGCCAAGAGACAGTGGACCAGGGAGGCAGCAGTAGAAGCAGTGAGAAGTAGTCAGATTCTGGATGCATTTTAAGGAAGAGTCGATATGATTTCTAACAGATTGGCTGTGAAACGTTTAGTGAAAGAAATAGGTCAAAGTTTCATGACTAGAAAAATGGAGCTGCTATTAATTGAGATGGGAAAAACTGTGGGAGGAACAAGCTAGCAGAGGGAGGAATGGAAGATCATGAATTTGGTTTCTGACATGTTGACTCTGAGATGCCTATTGTATATCCAAGTGGAGGCTTTGAGTAGGCCATTGGATATATTTGGGGTTGGAGTTTTGTGGAGAGATCTGGGACTGAAATAAACTTAGAAGCTAGCAACAGAAAAATGAAATTTAAAGCTATGATGAGGGATTAGATCACAAAGAAAGTGAGAACAGAGGAGATAAAAGATATAAGGACAGAGCCACTGAAAAGTGGAGTATCACTTCAATGTTGAAAGACAGGATAGATGGGAAAGAACCAATAAGAAAAATGAAGTAGAAGCAACTTTTACAGGGAAATAATACCAGAAAAGGGTGGTGTTCTGGAAGCCAATGTAAAGAGTATTGCAAGGAAAGGTAGTGATCAGCTGACCAATCCTGCTGATAGCCAAGTGAGATGAAGGATAAAAAATGACTATTGCTTTTCAACTGTGGAGGTCATTGGCATTCTGATGAGAATAATTTCAGGTCATAGTGGCAACAAAAACCTGATTAGAGTAGGTTTATAAGAGGATGAGACCAAAAGAAATGGAAATAATGAATACTGGAAACTCTTTCCAAGACTGGAACTGACTCATTGGAAAAGACCCTGATGCTGGAAAAGATTGAAGGCAAAAAGTGAAGGGGGTGGCCAGAGAGGAGAGGGTTGGATGGCACCACCAACTCAACGGACACGAGTTTGAGCAAACTCTGGGAGACAGAGAACAGAGGAGCCTGGCGTTCTGCAGTCTGTGTGGTCACAAAGAGTCAGACATAACTTAGGACTGAATGACAACAACAACAACAACAACAACATATACCTTGCTGTGCTTAATCACTCAATCGTGTTCAACTGTTTTCAATCCCATGGCCGGAGCCCGCCAGGCTCCTCTGTCCATGAGATTCTCTTGGCAGGAATACTGGAGTGGGTTGCCACTTTCTTCTCCAGGGGTTCTTTTCAACCCAGGGCTCAAATCCAGGTCTCCCACATTGCAAGCAGATTCTTTACCATCTGAGCCACCAGGGATACCTTGAGAAACTACTATTAAAAAGTTACACTTACACAAAGATAAAACAATAGATACATTAACATGGAATTCTAAAAATGTTGATGCAACCCATAGGAAGATGGAGGGGAAAACAGAGAAATGAAAACAAAGATAAAAAACAGAAAACAGAAAATAAAATGGCATATATAATCTTATCAAATCTATAATTGCATACACTGTAAAGACTAAAGACACCAATTAGAAGACAAAGATTGGTAAAGTGGATTATAAAAAGAACCAAATTTTATGCTGTTTATGAGAAACTCACTTCAAAGGCAACGTTATATGTGGGTTTAAATGAAAAAGATAGAAAAAGATATCTTACAAACATTAATCAAAGAAGCAGGATTGGTTATAATATCAACGTAGAGTGTACTTAGGAGAAGGCAATGGCACCCCACTCCAGTGTTCTTGCCTGGAGAATCCCAGGGATGGGGGAGCCTGGCAGGCTGCCATCTATGGGGTCGCACAGAGTCGGACACAACTGAAGTGACTTAGCAGCAGCAGCAGAGTGTACTTAGGGGGCTTTCCAGATGATGCAGTTGTAAAGAATTCACCTGCCAATGCAGGAGATGCAAGTTTGATCTCTGGGTTGGGAAGATCCCCTGGAGAAAGAAATGGCAACCCACTCCAGTATTCTTGCCTGGAAAATCCCAAGGACAGAGGATCCTGGTGGACTACAGTTCAAGGGGTCACAAAGAATCAGACACAACTGAGCATGCACACATATGGGCACCAAGTGGCATTAAGTAGTACAATTTCAGTTGATGTAATAAAGTTGCTTTGAGCAGTTACTATGCATTGACCATTGTGCTAAACTGAGAAGCATACAGCACTGAATAAGCAAAGGTCCATGCCCTCAAGCCCTGTTGTTCTTCAGCCACTCAGTTGTGTCCAACTTTCTGTGACTCCATGTACTGCAGCATGCTAGACTTCCCTGTCCCTGACCATCTCCAGAAGTTTGCCCAAGTTCACGTCCATTGCCCTCAAGCCCTAAATAATTGTAAAGCAGAAAACAGTAGAAAAATCCTAGTAGTTTCCACTGTCTCTTTGACCTTGTCTTCTACCTTTCTTCTCCTTGATCATTTCAATCCATCCCACTGGGATGGCCTGCTCAACTTCTGGGTCTTTATTGTTTCTTGTGCCTATAATTTTCATCTCTCAGATATCTCTGTGGTTCATTCCCTCACCTTTTTTATAACTTTGCATAAATATTACCTTACCCAAGAGGCTATCTATAATCAACTGATAGAAAGTAATATCCATCACTCACTGTCTCTGTACTCTGCTTTTCCTCCACCACATTTAATATTTTATGAAATTTTATTCAGATGCTTGTTTAATTGTTTATTATGTGTCTCCTCCAATGAGAATGTAAACATGAAATAGATACTTGGCCTGTTTTGTTTATTACTGTATCAACAGGATAAGCAACTGTGCCTAGCACATAGTAGGAGATCAATGTTTGTTTAATGAATGATCATGCATGGGTGTGCTTAGTCTCTCAGTTATATCTGACTCTTTGAAACCCCATGGATTGCAGCCCACCAGGCTCTTCTGTCCATGGGATTTCCCAGGCAAGAATACTGGAGTGGGTTGCCATTTCCTTCTCCAGGGGATGGATATTCCCAACCCAGAGACTGAACCCACATCTCCTGTATCTCTTGCATTGAAGGCGGATTCTTTACCCATTGAGCTGATACTGTCAGTTTTTTCTAGGAACTATGCTAGGCAATCTAGACATATGAACTCATTTAATTTAATCTTCACTACAGATGACACCACCCTTATGGAAGAAAGTGATGAGGAGCTAAAAAAAAACAAAAAAACCTCCAGAAAGCAGGAATAGAAGGAACATACCTCAACATAATAAAGCTATATATGACAAACCCACAGCAAACATTATCCTCAATGGTGAAAAACTGAAAGCATTTCCTCTAAAGACAGGAGCAAGAAAAGGGTGCCCACTCTCACCACTACTATTCAACATAGTTCTGGAAGTTTTGGCCACAGCAATCAGAGCAGAAAAAGAAATAAAAGGAATCCACTATTTATAATAGCCAGGACATGTAATCAACCTAGATGTCCATCAGCTGATGAATGGATAAGAAAGCTGTGGTACATATACACAATGGAGTATTACTCAGCTATTAAAAAGAATACATTTGAATCAGTTCTAATGATGTGGATGAAGTTGGAGCCGATTATACAGAGTGAAGTAAGCCAGAAAGAAAAACACCAATACAGTATACTTACACATATATATGGAATTTAGAAAGATGGTGATGATAAACCTGTACACGAGACAGCAAAAGTGACACAGATGTATAGAACAGCCTTTTGGACTCTGTGGGAGAGGGAGAGGGAGGGATGATTTGGGAGAATGGCAGTGCAACATGTATGATATCATAAGTGAAATGAATCGCCATTCTAGGTTCGATGCAGGATGCAGGATGCTTGGGACTGAGGCACGGGGATAATCCAGAGAGATGGTGTGGGGCGGGAGGGCGGAGGTGGGGGTCGGGATTGGGAGTTTATGTACACTTGTGGCTGATGCATGTCAATATATGGCAATGAATACAGTATTGTAAAGCAAAACAAACTAAAAAATAAAAATTAATTAAAAATAATAATAAAATCTAAACATTATAAAGTAAAAAAAAAAAAAAAAGGAATCCAGATTGGAAAAGAAGAAGTAAAACTCTCACTGTTTCCACATGACATGATCCTATAGAAAACCCTAAAGACTCCACCAGAAAATTACTAGAGCTAATCAATGAATATAGTAAAAGTTGCAGGATATAAAATCAACACACAGAAATCCCTTACATTCCTATGCACTAATAATGAGAAAGTAGAAAAAGAAATTAAGGAAACAATTCCATTCACCATTGCAAGGAAAAGAATAAAATACTTAGGAATATATCTACCTGAAGAAACTAAAGATCTATATATAGAAAACTATAAAACACTAGTTAAAGAAATCAAAGAGGACACAAATAGATGGAGAAATATACTGTGTTCTTGGATTGGAAGAATCAATATAGTGAAAATGAGTATACTACCCAAAGCTATCTATAGTTTCGATGTGATCCCTATCAAGCTACCAACGGTATTTTTCAAAGAACTAGAACAAATAATTTTACAGTTTGTATGGAAATACAAAACACCTTGAATAGCCAAAGCAATCTTGAGAAAGAACAGTGGAACTGGAAGAATCAACCTGCCTGACTTCAAGCTATACTACAAAGCTACAGTCATCAAGACAGTATGGTACCGGCACAAAGACAGAAATATAGATTAATGGGACAAAATAGGAAGCCCTTAGATAAATCCATGCACCTATGGACATCTTATCTTTGACAAAGGAGGCAAGAATTTACAATGGAGAAAAGACAATCTCTTTAACAAGTGGTGCTGGGAAAACTGGTCAACCACTTATATATACTACCCAAAGCTATCTATAGTTTCGATGTGATCCCTATCAAGCTACCAACGGTATTTTTCAAAGAACTAGAACAAATAATTTTACAGTTTGTATGGAAATACAAAACACCTTGAATAGCCAAAGCAATCTTGAGAAAGAACAGTGGAACTGGAAGAATCAACCTGCCTGACTTCAAGCTATACTACAAAGCTACAGTCATCAAGACAGTATGGTACCGGCACAAAGACAGAAATATAGATTAATGGGACAAAATAGGAAGCCCTTAGATAAATCCATGCACCTATGGACATCTTATCTTTGACAAAGGAGGCAAGAATTTACAATGGAGAAAAGACAATCTCTTTAACAAGTGGTGCTGGGAAAACTGGTCAACCACTTATAAAAGAATGAAATTAGAACACTTTCTAATACCATACACAAAAATGAACTCAAAATGGACTAAAGATCTAAACATAATACCAGAAACTATAAAACTCCTAGAGGAGAACATAGGCAAAACACTCTCTGACATAAATCATAGCAGGATCCTCTATGACCCACCTCCCAGAGTAATAGAAATAAAAGCAAAAGTAAACAAATGGGACCTAATTAAACTTAAAAGCTTTTGCACAACGAACGAAACTATAAGCAAAGTGAAAAGACAGCCTTCAAAATGGGAGAAAATAATAGCAAATGAAGCAACTGACAAAGAATTAATCTCAAAAATATACAAGCAACTCCTGTAGCTCAGTTCCAGAAAAATAAATGACCCAATCAAACAATGGGCCAAAGAACTAAACAGACATTTCTCCAAAGAAGACATACAGATGGCTAACAAACATATGAAAAGATGCTCAACATCACTCTATCAGAGAAATGCAAATAAAAACCACAATGAGGTACCATTTCACTCTGGTCAGAATGGCTGCTATCCAAAAGTCTACAAACAATAAATGCTGGAGAGGGTGTAGAGAAAAGGGAACTTTCCTACACTGTTGGTGGGAATGCAAAGTAGTACAGCCACTATGGAGAACAGTGTGGAGATTCCTTACAAAACTGGAAATAGAACTGCCATACAACCCAGCAATCCCACTGCTGAGCATACACACAGGGAAACCAGAATTGAAAGAGACACATGTACCCCAGTGTTCATTGCAGCACTGTTTATAATAGCCAGGACATGGAAGCAACCTAGATGTCCATCAGCAGATGAATGGATAAGAAAGCAGTGGTACATATACACAATGGAATATTACTCAGCCATTAAAAAGAATACATTTGAATCAGTTCTAATGAGGTGGATGAAACTGGAGCTCATTATACAGAGTGAAGTAAGCCAGAAAGAAAAACACCAATACAGTATACTAACACATATATATGGAATTTAAAAAGATAGTAATGATAACCCTGTATGTGAGATAGCAAAAGAGACACAGATGTATAGAAGAGTCTTTTGGACTCTGTGGGAGAGGATTAGGGTGGGATGATTTGGGAGAATGGCACTGAATCATGTATATTATCATATGTGAAATGGAGCACCAGTCCAGGTTCAATGCATGGGACAGGGTGCTCAGGGCTGGTGCACTGGGATGACCCAGAGGGATGGGATGGGGAGGGAAGTGGGAGGAGGGTTCAGGATGGGGAACACATGTACACCCATGGCTGATTCATGTCAATGTATGGGAAAATCACTACAATATTGTAAAAATAATTAGCCTTCAATTAAAATGAATAAATTTATTTTAAAAATTAAAAAAAATATATTGAAATTCAGTATAGAAGAAGGAAAAAAAAAATCCCTCACAGACGGCCCAGTCTCTTGTTTCTGGAATGCCCTGGTTCCTTTTTCATCTGACCTTAAAACCTTCCAAGGCTTATCTTTGAATTTGCAAGACAGAGAAGTGAGCAATTAATGAAAAGGGAACATTCTGTCAATGGTAAAATATCTATGTTCAAACTCTGACTGCCACTTATTAGTGCATGAGTGTAGATATTTTACTATTAAAAATAATGTTGTGCAGGAGTGACATCAGCAAAAAGGCAATATAGGAAGTTTTGTTACTGAACCAAAGTTGGATCTGCTTGCCAGCATACAATAAAGCCAATAAAGCCACTGACACCGAGTTGTGGGAAGAAAAGTCCAGCGTTTATTGTAGGGCACCAAGCAAGGAATTTGGGTTTTCCCAGGTGGAGCTTGTGGTAAAGAATCTGTCTGCCAATGCAGGAGACATAAGAGATGTGAATTCAATCCCTGGGTCGGGAAGACCCACTAGAGGAGGGCTCAACCCACTCCAGTTTTCTTGCCTGGAGAATCCGATGGACAGGGGGAGCCTAATGGGCTATAGTCCATAGGTTTGCCAAGAGTTGGACACAACTGAAAACAACTTGGCATACACACATGCAAACAAGGAGTTGAGAACAGCTAGTGTTGGAAGAGTCCAAACTCTCCAATGGGTTTTAGTAAAGCAGTTTTTATAGGCCAGGTGAGGGAAGTGGGTAACAGGACAAGAGATCATCTTGTGCAAAATTCTCTGGTTGATTGATAGTGAGGTACAGGGCAGTGTCATAGGGGTTAACATTATCAGTACTAAGGTTCCAATAGGTCTGGGTGCTATGTGGTCATGGTCATCAAGTAGTCAATTTCTATTTGGTGCAGGTTTTATTTAGCATCTGTAAAACAACTCAGAAAATATGCATCAGATACTATTATTTGGGTTTCCCTGAAAGCTCAGTTGGTAAAGAATCCACCTACAATGCAGGAGACCTTGGTTCAATTCCTGGGTTGGGAAGATCCATTGGAGAAGGGATAGGCTACCCACTCCAGTATTCTTGGGCTTCCCTTGTGGCTCAGATGGTAAAGAATCCACCTGCAATGTGGGAGACTTGGGTTTGATCCCTGGGTTGGGAAGATCCCCTGGAGAAGTTACCCACTACAGTATTCTGGCCTGGAAAATTCCATGGACTGTATAGTCCATGCAGTTCACAAAGAGTTGGACACAGCTGAGTGACTTTCACTGACTCACTCACTATTATTTAGGTACTTCAGAGAGGGGCGAAAGCAGAGGACATGGGGGAAGGGCATTCTCCCACTCAAGGCCCCACAGATTCCTGCTCAGTTAATTTCACCCAGGCACTGGCCAGCTCGGAAACTCAGACAACTCCCTGACACCAGACCCCAAGCAGTCTCACACGAATAAGGGAATCTGCTCACTCTGGCGTCTACCTACTCCTGCAGCCCCAAGCACCTCACGTGGCTCTGTTTACCTTCGACAGGGGAGCTCCCTATGGGAACACAGGCACCTGCTACCTCTCCCTCAAGCCCAGCTAGCCCAATGTAGAAAGAGACACCTTTCCCACCAGAGCAGGAGAGTAAGTGAGTGCTCAGTTTCACTGCAGACCCCAGAACAGACCACCTCAGCACCAGATCAACTCCCCTAGCCTCAGCGGCTCCCTGTGGGCTCCTGCTAACCTAAGCTCCTCCTGGCCCTGACACTTACAGGCTCCAATGGACCCATGTGGGCCCAGCAACCCCAAACAATATCCTTGGCAAAGGTTTCTGGTGGGCTTCTGTGAATCCAGACCTTGGTTCACTCTGGTACTTACCTACTCCAATGGCCCCAGGTGACTTCCACAGCAGGGCTTCCTGTAGGCTCCCGGGAACTCAGACCCCCATCTTATCCCTGTAATTATTTGTTCCAGTGGCCACAGACAGCTCCTGTGACAGCAGGCCCCTGGCAGGCTCACCCTGCTAACTGCCTACTCCAGAGGTCCCATGGCCCCAGGAAGCTTTCACAGAAAGCTCCCTCCAGGCTCACAGGAATCCAGGCTCCTGGCTCAACCCAGCACCTACCTTCTCCACTGCCCCAGGCACCTCCCATGGTTCCAGGAAGCTTACCCAGTAGGGCTCCCTCTAGCTCCTGGGAACACAGGTCCCTATCTCACCCTGGTGCCAATAGAATATTAACAGCCAAGTGGTAAGCCATGTTAGTATGGCTTTTACTTCAACAATCTTGGGATTCTTGATTGAGGCTAGAACAAATCGTGGCTGCCCAAGTTTGGAGGTCAGCAAAGAAGTATGGGATAAACTCAAGAGGATCAAAAATTATAGGGATTAAGTAAAGCACAGTTGAAATGGTTCTCCATGGGGTCGAATGGGCTTCCCAGGTAGCTCAGCGGTAAAGAATCTGCCTGCAATGTAGGAAACCCTGGTTTGATTCCTGGGTCAGGAAATTCCCCTGGAGAATGGATAGGCTACCCACTCCTGTATTCTTGGGCTTCCCTGGTGGCTCAGATGGTAAAGAATCTGCCTACAATTCAGGAGACCTGGGTTCCATCCCTGGGTTAGGAAGATCCTCTGGAGAAGGGCATGGCAACCCACTCCAGTATTCTTGCCGAGAGAATCCCCATGGATGGAGGAGCCTGGCAGACTACAGTCCATGAAGTTGCAAAGAGTTGGACATAACTGAGCAACTAAGCACAGTACAGCATAGCACATGGGGTCCGACTGAGGAGAGTGGTAAAATAGTCAATCAGGATGAAGGTCTGGATAAACAGAGGATTAAAGTGACTGTAGACCATGATGAAGACCATAGGAAATAAGCATATTGAATGAATTCAGTAGATGGGAAAGAGGGGGTATGGGAAAAAGGTCGTAGTGAGTTCTGGTTCCTAAATAGAAAATTTTTCTTCCTGTGTTTTCTATGGAATATGAATTCTAACATTTCTCAATACCCTATTGTACTTTATGAGAAAGAATGACTTTAGGTAATATAAAAATCAATCCAGCCATATTAATTTTATTTTTTATTGTTGTTTTTAAGCTTTTTTATATTGGAGTATAGCTGATTAGCAATGTTGTGATAGTTTCACATGTACAGCAGTGATTCAGTTGTACATATACATGTATCTATTCTTTTTTGAATTATTTTCCCATTTAAGTTGTTATATAATATTGAGCAGAGTTCCCTGTACTACACAGTAGGTCCTTATTGGTGATCCATTTTAAATATAGCAGTGTGAACATGTCAGTCCCAAATCCCCTAACTATCCTTTACTTCCACTTTTACCCCTTGGTAACCAGAGGTTCCAAATCTAAGTCTGTGTCTATTTTGTAAATAAGTTCATTTGTATCACATTAACTTTCTTTCAGGTTCTCAATATGCTATACTCCTTCTCACCACAGGACCTTTGCACATGTAACCCCTCAGTCAGTGCCACCTTCCCTCACTTAGTTATTAACTCATATTTGTCTTTCAATTCTTGGTTTAAAATGACTTCTCCCAGGAAGGCCTCCTTGACCTCTCAAGCAAGGATATGTTTTCATAGTGCTACATAGATTTTTTTCCCAAGATTCACTATACTTTCAGTTTTAAAATATTTGTCTGATTATTTGATTACTATCTGGCACAAACTAAACATTCAGTAAACATTTAGTGAGTAAACAAATTAATGTGATCTTTGAAAACAATATGAGCTAAAACAAATCCATTTCACTGAATTGTTTTCAGCAATAAATAAAATAGACTTTTTTTATACAATAGAGAATTATACTGTTTAAATTATCTATCTGAAACTCCCTTTTGGGGAATGTCTTCAAAGCTTATGATATAAGTCTTTTTTAATTTGTTTATTCTTTGAGGGTAGAATTGAATTTGGGCAACAGTGAAAGTTATCAGTTACCTATTGCACCTTCTCAAAGCCCAGAGTATTAGAAAGGTGACTAAACAAGCAGAGTAACACCATTTGTGTCCCAAACTAAGTCATGGTCTTAACATGAGACTGACATTCCTGTGTGACTTATAAGGTGCTTCTGAAGACAATTAGCAAAGGAGTTATACACATGATTAAACAATCTCATGAGGCTGTCCAAGTTCCTGGTGCACTGTCTTTTAAAAGTTGTATTTCTTTAACATTACTTATAATACATTTATCTGCTTCATTTGGGATCTGGGAGTTAAATGAATGGTGAACATTAGAATGTGTGGCAGATCTCTTTATTTTGTTGCTGTATTTGGAAAACTATAGTTTCTCCTATATTGCCATCATCAATTACCCTTGTTCCTGATCCTGTATACTTTGAACTATTCTAGCCTAGGAACAATGATAGAATCATAATAATAGTGACAAAGCATGGCTCTGCCTTGGCTCATTTCGGTAGAAGTGACAATCCCCTACCCCATTAAGACATCTTTCAAATATCTCTGGAAATGTATAGGGAGATTTCCTATGTACCCTATAGCTACCCTATGGCATTCATGATGTCCCTTACCCTTATCCTCCTTGTCTGCTCTAACTCTCCTTGACCTGTTGCCACTAATGCCAAAAAGTCACAGCTATGCTGCTGATGCTCAACAAAGGGACCACTGGTGCTGATGCTTGATAGGGACACTGCTTTCTGTTCTGGTGTCTATCAACATCTACATCAAGTCTGCCACTGTCTACTTTGGAGGGTGCTCACATCTACAACAAGGGCACTAGCTCTTGCTGCTGCTGAAATCACTTGCTTGGTCCTCTGTCTCTGTAGGAGCTTCTGGCACTACGACTGCTGACACAGAGCATTCTCATCTATCCAAGAGATTATAATGAAAACAGCCCTTTTAGCTTTTATTCAATGTCATTTCAGCCTTTCAGACTAAGTCTCAGGCAGAAGTCCAAATGGTTGAGCCAGAGGACAACCAGCATTTACAGTGCATGGACTGAATTCAGAAAACAATGCATGGACTGAATTCAGAAAACAATGCATGGACTAAGCTAAGAAAACCATCTCTTCTCAAACCATGGCCCACTGTGCTTTTAACCAAGCAAGTGTGCATCTCACTTCTTTTCAGTTAAAGTGAATTCCACCTTTTGGAGATGATGGGTATGTTTACAGGAGAGATTGTGGTGACAGTGTCATCAGTATATACTTATCTCCAAACTCATCAAGTTGCATACAATACATATGTACAGTTTTTTTGTATGTCAATCATATATCAATAAAGTGGTTTAAAAAATAAAATAAATTAAAATGTATAATATCCATTCTATCCCAGAGTTCCTTTCAAATAAGCCCCCTGGTGGGCACATTTTTAAATTAATTTATTTATTTTCATTGGAGGCTAACTACTTTATAATACTGTAGTGGTTTTGCCATACATTGACATGAATCAGCCATGGGTATATATGTGTTCCCCATTCTGAACCCCCCTCCCATCTCGCTCTCCATCCCATCCCTCAGGGTCATCCCAGTACACCAGCCCTGGCACCCTGTCTCAAGCATTGAACCTGGACTGGCGATCTGTTTCACATACATAATCTACATGTTTCAATGCTATTCTTTCAAGTCATCCCACCCTCACCCTCTCCCACAGAGTCCAAAAGTCTGTTCTTTACATCTGTGTCTCTTTTGCTGTCTCGCATATAGGGTCATTGTTACCATCTTTCTAAATTCCATATATATGCGTTAATATACTGTATTGATGTTTTGCTTTCTGACTTACTTCACTCTGTATAATAGGCTCCAGTTTCATCCACCTCATTAGAACTGATTCAAATGCATTCTTTTTAATAGCTGAGTAATATTTCACTGAGTATATGTACTACAGCTTTCTTATCCATTTGTCTGCCAATGGACATCTAGGTTGCTTCCATGTCCTGGCTATTGTAAACAGTGCTGTGATGAACATTGGGGTACCCACATCTCTTTCAATTCTGGTTTCCTCAGTGTGTATGCCCAGCAGTGGGATTGCTGGGTCGTATCGCAGTTATAGTTCCAGTTTTTAAGGAATCTCCACACTGTTCTCCATAGTGGGGTAAGCACATTTTATCTGATGATCTGCTCAGATGTATTATACATGAATTCTCAGGGAAAAAAATGTTTCTGCTATTAATATATATCTACAATCACATAGAGGCATCAAAATATTATTTCAAATACATGGCAGGAGAAGAGAAAGCATCTGATTAGTGAAATTTTATGAGTTGTATATCCTTTCAACATAAAACTTCAGTTTGAGGATAAGGGTGTTAATATATACAGCATACCTACATGCTATTAAGTTCTGGGGCCAAGGGAATAATTGGTAAATTATGTAGAGGTGATAAAAATCAAGGCAACAAAACAAATAAAAGTGCATTTATATAAATCCACTAAAACTCTCCTTTACTTGTTCTCAGCTTTTATCTATTTAATAATACTTACTCATTATAAAAGAATTAAATAATGCACATTTAATGTGTTATATTGAATAACCCTTGTTATGGCTATGCTTACATAAAATCTACTATACTAAAACTAACAATAATAGCTAATATTTAACTAGCCAACACATATAACTTTTTAAGCATTATGTGTAGATTATTTTGCTCCATTCTTATAAACCTTTGAGACAGGTTCTATGATCACTCCCATGTTACATACGAGGTAACTAAGGCTTAGAACAAAACAAGCAAGCTTCACAAAGATACAAAGCTGGTGAACAAAGAAACCAGGAATCAAACCCAGACAGTCAGACCACAAAGCCTATGTTTGTAACAGCTTCCTCTTAAAGCTGATGGGGACTACTGACATCTGAGGTATAAGAGCAAAAGGTGATGCACTGTTACCTTGATGGACTAGAATAGATGATTTCCAGGCTTCCACTGGCCTGCTATGGTGGATTATCTTGTTATGGATTGATGCTCCCACTGAAGTCAACTAGAAAAGACCATTTCTTGGGGCATTTGAGAGGTGCCAAAGACAACTGGAACTTGAAGGAGCAAGATCTCAGAAAACAGAAACACAGAGAGGTGAACCAACAAGCAGCTTTTCCCTTCAGGATATTTGCCAGTTTGGGGTGTAGTTGAGAGACTGACAGGGCAGAGGGCTGTGATTAAGAGTCAGAGAATTCAACAGACCTTTTGGCAACCTTAAAAAGCTAGAAGAAGAAAAATGGATTTGGGGCTGTCAAGGGAACCAGGACTTTAAAGATCAACATTCCAGATAGAAGAGAGACAAAGAAAAGTGGCCTGACATTCTGTTCTCCATCTTGGGAATTTGCTGAATTCATCACCTGTGCAGGACAGCAAGCTAGGTAAGAAGTAGAAAGCTGCCAAAAAGTGGAGCCAAGTTTTCAAGTAATTTCTTAGTTTTGCATTCCCACAAAGGAGAAGAGTCCTTAGTAATCAGAGCTGCTCTTGGTTGAGACCCATAGGGAGCTGCACTCCTGGCCTCTAGGGGTGAAATAGAGATAGACTGATACTCAAAAAAAAAAAAAAAATACCCTGCAATCAAGTTCAGTCCCTGAAAGCGATCTGCCCTGAAATAGCTGAGCACTAGAGGTTAGGGTGAACCTGCTCTAGAGGAAGATGTCATCCAGAATCTCTACAATTTCTCACATACAATATCCAAGCTGTTTTTCATTCATAATGCTCAGCAATTTCTCAAGCATAAAGACTAACATTCAATCTGGTAGCAGAGAAATCATCTCTTATCAAAAGACAAATTCAGGAAAGGATGAAGAACAATGGAAAGATTTATATCTTGGAATGAATGGGAAGATTCATGTCATTTCTTAAATATAAATTAATATTGACTATATAAAAAGTTAATAATAAAGTTTTGTGTAGTCAAAATATGTGTACAGTTAAGAAGCATCACAACAATATGAAAGACTGAAAGTGAATAAGCTTGAGTTACTATCAGGGCATGACATTATCAAGGAAGGGGTAAAAGTACTAATTTATATTAAACTGTATGAAGTCAACAATTCATGTGGAGAGGCTGTGGTTGTTTAGTTGCCAAGTCGTCTCCAACACTTTTGCAATCCCTGCCTGGCTTCTCTGTCCATGGGATTTCCCAGGCAAGAATACTGGAGTGGGTTGCCATTTCCTCCTCCAGGGGATCTTCCCAACTCAGGGATTGAACCCCAAATCTCCTGCATTGGCAGGTGGGTTCTTTACTACTGAACCACCTGGAAAGCCCAATGTCTAAGGTAGTGGTTCTCAAATTTTTGGTCTCAGCGTTCCTTTACACTCCCAAAATCTATTAAAAGCCCCAGTGAGTTTTTGTTTTATAAGTTAAATTTGTTGACACTTACCATATTAAAAATGAAAACTGATGTTCCACTCTTCTATATTCTTGCACTTTTTGTTTATTTGTTTTATTGTTTATTGAGTAAGTTATCTCTTATTACGAAAGTTTTTTTTTTTTTTTTTAGTTCCTCCAGGTTTTTGTTCTATATATTCTGAAGCAATGCATATAATTTGGGA
Source organism: Aepyceros melampus (assembly GCA_006408695.1). Taxonomy (NCBI): domain Eukaryota; kingdom Metazoa; phylum Chordata; class Mammalia; order Artiodactyla; family Bovidae; genus Aepyceros; species Aepyceros melampus. The sequence goes on from SJXQ01005715.1 coordinate 251,963, forward strand.
CAACTCTTGGAAAACTGATTGGCATTATTTACTAAACTTGAGGATAATGTACATCTTATGATCCATCAATTTCACTCTCGGTATTTACCCAACAGAAATGCATATATATGTGCAATCAAACATATATTTTTCATAATAGAAATATAGTTATAGTTTCTCATTTAAATAATCTACAGCCTGAAATGGCCCAAATATCTAGCAACAATAGAATGTATAAATGTGTGGTGTATTCATACAATGGAAAATTATTCAGCAATGAAAAGTTATAAATTTGTATTACACAAAACAAAATGTATGAATCTAACAAACATTACATTGTATTAAAGGAGGACACACACACAAAAAAACATATTCTATGATTCTATTTATATAAAGTTCAAAAGCTTGCAAATGTAATCTAAAATCATGGAAGTGCAAATAATGCTTAAATTTGGAGGTGGATAATAACTGGAAGAGGGTATGAGGGAGGCTCTGGTGCTCTGGTAATGTTTTATGTCTTAAATTTGGTCATGATTACCTAGGTGTGTTTACAGTGAAAGCTCATCAAGCTGTACACATATAATCTGTGTACTCTTTTGTATGTTTATTATACTTTGATATAAAAGTTTAGGAAAAAGAAAAAAAAAAGCCCTTTATCTCCACCCCAGACTGCTTTCCTCAGCTCTAGACATCTCCACTGGGATGTTTCTTGGGTGATTCTTAACACATTCAAACCTGTATCCAAGAGGTTCCCTGATGGCTCAGCAGTGGGGAGTCTGCCTGCCAATGCAGGAGATATGGGTTTGATCTCTGATCCAGGAAGATCCCACATGCTGCAAAGCAACTGGGCTCATGTGCCACAACTATTTAGCCTGTGTTCTGGAGCCTGGGAACCACAACTAATGAGCTCAGGTGCCACAACTGCTGAAGCCTGCACACCCTAGAGCTGGTGCTCAGCAACAAAAGAAGCCACTGCAATGAGAAGCCCGTGTGCTGCAACTACAGAAAGCCCACACAGCAACAAAGACCCAGCACAGCCAAAAATAAATAATTTTTAAAAATGATGGTAATGATAAACCTGTACGCAAGACAGCAAAAGAGACACAGTTGTATAGAATGGCCTTTTGGACTCTGTGGGAGAGGGAGAGGGTGGGATGGGTTGGCAGAGTGGCAATGTAACATGTGTGATATCATTAGCGAAACGAATCGCCAGTCCAGGTTTGATGCAGGATGCAGGATGCTAGGGACTGATGCACGGGGATAATCCAGAGAGAGGGTGTGGGGCGGGAGGGTGGAGGTGGGGGTCGGGATTGGGAGTTCATGTACACTCATGGCTAATTCATGTCAATGTGTAACAAAACGAATACAGTATTGTAAAGCAAAACAAACTAAAAAATAAAAATTAATTTAAAAAAAAAAAGA
>SJXQ01005715.1:263495-335158 GCA_006408695.1 Aepyceros melampus
TTGGAAGAAAAGTTATGACCAACATAGATAGCATATTCAAAAGCAGAGACATTACTTTGCCGACTAAGGTCCGTCTAGTCAAGGCTATGGTTTTTCCAGTAGTCATGTATGGATGTGAGAGTTGGACTGTGAAGAAGGCTGAGCGCAGAAGAATTGATGCTTTTGAACTGTGGTGTTGGAGAAGACTCTTGAGAGTTCCTTGCACTGCAAGGAGATTCAACCAGTCCATTCTGAAGGAGATCAACCCTGGGATTTCTTTGGAAGGAATGATGCTAAAGCTGAAACTCCAGTACTTTGGCCACCTCATGCAAAGAGTTGACTCATTGGAAAAGACTTTGATGCTGGGAGGGATTGGGGGCAGGAGGAGAAGGGGACAACAGGGGATGAGATGGCTGGGTAGCATCACTGACTCGATGGACGTGAGTCTGAGTGAACTCCGGGAGTTGGTGATGGACAGGGAGGCCTGGTGTGCTGCGATTCATGGGGTCATAAAGAGTCAGTCATGACTGAGCGACTGAACTGAACTGTGTTCCCTAGAGCTCCACTCCACAACAACATACGCCACCAAAATGAGAAGCCAGCACACCACAACTATCGAGTAACCTCCACTTGCCACAACTAGAGAAGAGCCTGCATAGCAAAGAAGATCCAGGACAGCCAATAAATAAATAAAATTATATAAAAAAAGAGTAGCTACTCATTAAAATAGACACATAAATTTGTGACAGAGTAATAGTAAAACACAGGCTTCCTTACTTACAATCTGAGGTTCCCTCTAGGGAGTTGGATCCCAGCCACAAAGGAAGCCTCCAGCATGCTATGGTCATGAAATCAAACCAAAGATCTGGTCCCTGCCCACATCTCCAAAAATATCTCTTGTCATTCTTCTCTTGCTCACCATTCTCCAACCCTATGACCACCATTCTGTTCCTCTCATACACTATAGGACTTTTTTTTTTCCACTTGCTATTTCTTCTGCCTAGAAAGCTCTTCCTCCGAATGCATCTTTGTATGACTGGCTGGTATGTATCCCACAGATTTGTTTAAGTGACAATTCTTTAAAGAGGACTTTCCTTAATACCCTATTTCCAGTAGTCCCTAGCCTGTCTTCCTCCGTCATAGCACTGGCCTAGTTCCATTACTCATTCTTGTGGTCCTTGTCATGTTACATTTGTTTGTGCTTTAAAAAAAAAATGATACAGATCTCCTTCACTAGACTGTAGCTTTATCAGAGCAGAGTTCCTGGCACACAGTAGCTGCTTAATATATACATGTCAAAGGAAGAAATAAATCTCTGAAGCACTTCTTGAGTAGATTCCCTATTGTCTGATGTCTAAATTCTTAAATGCCCTGTTTTGATTTCCCAGGAACCAGGAAAAGCCTAGAAAGAATGGGAGTCATGAACAGGAGAGCTAGACCAAGTTGCCCTACCGGAGGTCTCCAGGAATAAAAAAGATTCAGAGAGGTAAGTAAGCTAAGCTAAAGTCCTTAGAGACTCAAGCTTTATATGTAATGATCAGTTGAGGCTGACAAGTCTAAAGGGCAAGAACAGCATCAAAAAATGTGAAACAAAGTCAAGAATCAGTAATAGCGGCACAGGAATGGAATGGCAGGCAAGTCCAGAGACGTGCATGTTAGTTCCTATGTGAATGTTGAAAAATAGGACTTAACTTTATTGGTTTGGGGGCATGTGATGTGTGAGTGTGTAGGACTGAATTAAAGCTACAGGGTCAGGGCTAAAATGAACCATAATTTTAGAAGATTCATTTTCCTTCCCTAACTTCCCTGGTGGATTGGCAGTGTAAGATTCTGTTAAAGTTAAGGGACCAATTAGGGTCACTTCTTACCTTTGGTAGCAGTTTTACTATAAAAGTCCCTGGAGGAGAGATACCATACTTTATTCACATACTATGCACATAGTAGATGTTGAATAGATAGTTGCTAATTGAATAAACAATTGAATGAATGGATTGTTCAAACAAATGAATGTTCAGCAGGGCCAGCTATGGCAACATTCTAAAATGTGCATGGGCACTCATTATCAGAGAAATGCAAATCAAAACCACAATGAGGTACCAGTGCACACTGGTCAGAATGGCTGTGATCCAAAAGTCTACAAGCAATAAATGCTGGAGAGGGTGTGGAGAAAAGGGAACACTCTTACACTGTTGGTGGGAATGCAAACTAGTACAGCCACTATGGAGAACAGTGTGGAGAGTCCTTACAAAACTGGAAATAGAACTGCCATACGACCCAGCAATCCCACTGCTTACACACCGAGGAACCCAGAATTGAAAGAGACACATGTACCGCAATGTTCATCGCAGCACTGTTTATAATAGGCAGGACATGGAAACAACCTAGATGTCCATCAGCAGATAAATGGATAAGAAAGCTGTGATACATATACACAATGGAATATTACTCAGCCATTAAAAAGAATACATTTGAATCAGTTCTAATGAGGTGGATGAAACTGGAGCCCATTATACAGAGTGAAGTAAGTCAGAAAGAAAAACACCAATACAGTATACTAACACACATATATATACATGGAATTTAGAAAGATGGAAACGATAACCCTGTATGTGAGATAGCAAAAGAGACACAGATGTATAGAACAGTCTTATGGACTCTGTGGGAGAGGGAGAGGGTGGGATGATTTGGGAGAATGGCATTGAAACATGTATAATATATGTGAAATGAATCACCAGTCCAGGTTCCATGCCTATACTGGATGCTTGGGGCTGGTGCACTGGGATGACCCAGAAGGATGGTACGGGGAGGAAGTGGGAGGTGGGTTCAAGATGTGTATACCCATGGCAGATTCATGTTGATGTATGGCAAACCAATATAATATTGTAAAGTAATCAGCCTCCAATTAAAATAAATAAATTTAAATTTAAAAAAATAAATAAAATGTGCACGGGAAAGATGTAGAGTATAAGTTGACTCAATCTTTGGAAAGATTTTTCCTTCTTCAAAGGTTAAGTTATACTCTGTATTATATTTGAACACTGTATACTAGCTGTAACTCACTTCTTGGCCTGCATCATCCTTGAGTGTCTGCCCTCCTTTTCCATCTGAACCTTCTTCAATCTTTCTCTCTGGCTTTCTAAGAGGGTATGGCACTTCCTCACTTTAGTTTGCTGTTTCCTGGAGAGGGCGTAGAGGACTATCTATATGTGATCCATAGACTTAACTAAGCTATGAAAATAAATATTAGTTGTCCCAAAGTACACTGAATATCAAATTTAAAATGACACATAGCCCTTTAAAGGTCTGTCTGTATTATAATGATGAATATTCTCTCTCTTTCTCTTTTACTTTCCCTTTCCATCTCTCTCTTTCAACTCTGAAGCTCTGAAAAAGAAGTATCTAACAAAAAATGACTATCCCTTGGAAGTGGTGATAGAGTTAGCTTGTTTTTACTTACTCTTAGCACTTGAAGAAATATGAACCTACTTACTTCAACCTGTTTTCTTAAGATAGCCCAAGTGTGATTCTTTTTTTTTTTTTCCTGTCTCCAAAGTTTACTGGTTACAGACACTGATCAAACACCCCCTGTCATCCTTGAGGGCCATTAAAAGGAGCAGTCCCCTGTGATAATGGTGTGAAGTATGTTAGCATATAAAGAAGGAGAAGGAAAGAATATATATTTATTGAGCAGCTACTATGAGAAAGTCTCACGTGTATTATCTCATTTAATCTCTACAAATACTCAATGCCATAGGTACCTCTATTATTTCCATTTGCCAGATGAGAAAGTTCATTTGGAATTTTTCAGCCAAGATAGAATAATAAGGATGGGATTTACCTTCTTACTTAAAACAATCACAAAAACAAAACCAGAAAAAATACATGAAACATTTTTGAAACACTGGTTATCAATCAGTGAAGGGCAGTGATAACTAGGATGGGAAACATATAAGCTGAGCCCTATAATTGCCCCCAACTTACTATCTTCAGATATTTTCTGAACTATGGCATAGAGAATGGGAACTGAGGCAAGGCAGTAGACTTCTTTGGTTAAACATGTATAGCTGTAAGTGTTATGACAGTAATACAGCCCTAGAGTCCATAGGATAGACCACTAGGGAGGAGAGAGCTGGAGAGAAATCACTGGAGATCTGCAGAGGGCCACCGTTTAGTATTCAGCACAGTAATTAATGGTACATGTATGAGGAAACTAACCAAGCCTGGAAAAGAACCATCTGAAAAAATTTAGAAGAAACTGTCTCATGCTTACACGGGGCTGGAAATAATCTCTATCTCCACTATCCAAACTGGAAAATCTCATAATTCATGAGCACTGGGCAGAGTACACAGAAGGGTCATTCCTCAGTTCAGTTCAGTCGCGCAGTCGTGTCCAACTCTTTGCGACCCCATGAATCACAGCATGGCAGGCCTCCCTGTCCATCACCAATTCCTGGAGTTCACTCAGACTCATGTCCATTGAGTCCATGATGCCATCCAGCCATCTCATCCTCGGTCGTCCCTTTCTCCTCCTGCCCCCAATCCCTCCCAGCATCAGGGTCTTTTCCAATGAGTCAACTCTTCGCAAAAGGTGGCCAAAGTACTGGAGCTTCAGTTTTAGCATCATTCCTTCCAAAGAAATCCCAGGGTTGATCTCCTTCAGAATGGACTGGTTGGATCTCCTTGCAGTCCAAGGGACTCTCAAGAGTCTTCTCCAACACCACAGTTCAAAAGCATCAATTCTTCTGCACTCAGCCTTCTTCACAGTCCAACTCTCACATCCATACATGACCACAGGAAAAACCATAGCCTTGACTAGACGGACCTTAGTCGGCAAAGTAATGTCTCTGCTTTTGAATATACTATCTAGGTTGGTCATAACTTTTCTTCCAAGGAGTAAGCGCCTTTTAATTTCTGGCTGCAGTCACCATCTGCAGTGATTTTGGAGCCCAAAAAAACAAAGTCTGACACTGTTTCTACTGTTTCCCCATCTATTTCCCATGAAGTGATGGGGCCAGATGCCATGATCTTCGTTTTCTGAATGTTGAGCTTTAAGCCAACTTTTCCACTCTCCTCTTTCACTTTCAACAAGAGGCTTTTTAGCTCCTCCTCACTTTCTGCCATAAGGGTGGTGTCATCTGCATATCTGAGATTATTGATATTTCTCCCAGCAATCTTGATTCCAGCTTGTGTTTCTTCCAGTCCAGCATTTCTCATGATGTACTCTGCATATAAGTTAAATAAGCAGGGTGACAATATACAGCCTTGACGTACTCCTTTTCCTATTTGGAACCAGTCTGTTGTTCCATGTCCAGTTCTAACTGTTGCTTCCTGACCTGCATACAGATTTCTCAAGAGGCAGGTCAGGTGGTCTGGTATTCCCATCTCTTTCAGAATTTTCCACAGTTTACTGTGATCCACACAGTCAAAGGCTTTGGCATAGTCAATAAAGCAGAAATAGATGTTTTTCTGGAACTCTCTTGCTTTTTCCATGATCCAGCGGATGTTGGCAATTTGATCTCTGGTTCCTCTGCCTTTTCTAAAACCAGCTTGAACATCAGGGAGTTCACGGTTCACATATTGCTGAAGTCTGGCTTGGAGAATTTTGAGCATTACTTTACTAGCATGTGAGATGAGTGCAATTGTGCGGTAGTTGGAGCATTCTTTGGCATTGCCTTTCTTTGGAATTGGGATGAAAACTGACCTTTTCCAGTCCTGTGGCCACTGCTGAGTTTTCCAGATTTGCTGGCAAATTGAGTGCAGCACTTTCACAGCATCATCTTTCAGGATTTGAAACAGCTCAACGGGAATTCCATCACCTCCACTAGCTTTGTTCGTAGTGATGCTTTCTAAGGCCCACTTGACTTCACATTCCAAGATGTCTGGCTCTAGATTAGTCAACACATCATCATGATTATCTGGGTCATGAAGATCTTTTTGTACAGTTCTTCCGTGTATTCTTGCCACCTCTTCTTAATATCTTCTGCTTCTGTTAGGTCCAGACCATTTCTGTCCTTTATCGAGCCCATCCTTGCATGAAATGTTCTCTTGGTATCTCTAATTTTCTTGAAGAGATCTCTAGTCTTTCCCATTCTGTTCTTTTCCTCTATTTCTTTACATTGATTGCTGAAGAAGGCTTTCTTATCTCTTCTTGCTATTCTTTGGAACTCTGCATTCAGATGCTTATATCTTTCCTTTTCTCCTTTGCTTTTTGCTTCTCTTCTTTTCACAGCTATTTGTAAGGCCTCCCCAGACAGCCATTTTGCCTTTTTGCATTTCTTTTCCATGGGGATGGTCTTGATCCCTATCTCCTGTACAATGTCACGAACCTCATTCCATAGTTCATCAGGCACTCTATCTATCAGATCTAGACCCTTAAATCTATTTCTCACTTCCACTGTATAATCATAAGGGATTTGATTTAGGTCATACCTGAATGGTCTAGTGGTGTTGCCCACTTTCTTCAATTATGTCTGAATTTGGCAATCAGGAGTTCATGATCATCACTACTGAGGTCATTCCTCAGTAGTGGGAAATTAGTAGCCCTAGACTGAACACTGCTCCAGATCTACCCAACAAATCATCAAAGCAAGACCCAAATGAATAAACATATTTCCAGGTAAATTAACTCCATCATAGGAAAAGCCTCAGGAATATTTATAGAGATACAAAAATATCCAGCAGTCATCAAGGTGAAATCACAATGTCTGGCATAAAATCAAAGATTAATAGCCCTGTCAAGAGTCAGGAAACACGATCCATAATGAGGAGAAGAGGCAATGGAAACTGACTCAGAAATGACACATATGCTAGAATTAGCAGAGACGGACATTGAAACTTGTATAACTGAATTTGGTATGTTCAAAAAGTTACATAGAACTGACTCAAATGTATTCTTTTTAATGGCTGCTTAATACTCGATTGTGTATATATACCACAGCTTTCTTATCCATTCATCTCTGATGGACATCTAGGTTGCTTCCATGTCCTGGATATTATAAACAGTGCAGAGACACAAATGTATAGAACAGTCTTTTGGACTCTGTGGGAGAGGGAGAGGGTGGGATGATTTGGGAGAATGGCATTGAAACATGTATAATATCATATATAAAATGAATCGCTAGTCCAGGTTCGATGCACGATACAGGATGCTTGGGGCTGGTGCACTGAGACGATCCAGACGGATGGCACAGGGAGGGAGGAGGGAGGGGGGTCAGGATGGGGAACACATGTATACCTGTGGCGGATTCATGCTGATGTATGGCAAAACCAATGCAATATTGTAAAGTAATTAACCTCCAATTAAAATAAATCTATATTTTAAAAAAAGTTACATAGATACATTTGTTGTTGTTGTTCAGAAGCTCTAATTTTCTTAAAGAGATCTCTAGTCTTTCCCATTCTCTTCTTTCCCTCTATTTTTTTGCATTGTTCACTAAGAAGGTTTCTTATATTTCCTTGCTATTCTCTGGAACTCTGCATTCAGATGGATATATCTTTCCCTTTCTCCTTTTCCTTTCACTTCTCTTCTTTCCTCAGATGTTTGTAAGGCCTCCTTCAACAACCATCTTGCCTTTTTGCATTTCTTTTTCTTGGGGATGGTTTTGAATACTGCCTCCTATTTAATGTTATGAACCTCCATCCATAGTTCTTCAGGCACTCTGAGAGCTTCATCTATTTGTTCAAGGTCACATACCTTACAGTATTCTATCCAGTATCCATGCCTAAATCTTATTTCAGAGACTGCTCTTAGCATCACATTATACTAGGGTAACTTTTGTTAACTGTTTTGTCAGAGATTTGTAGTTGAACACTGTCAGAAATAAAATCACACACACACACACACACACACACACACACAAAAGAATCCAAAGAATACCAAGTTAGGGGTAATAGGAGAGATTTTCTTTCTAACCTTGACTTTGCTTCTGTTTACACATAAAAACATGAGTGCGTTACTGATCCATTCTAGGCCACAGTGTGCTTCCACCAAACTAGGTCTTGGATGCAGAATCTGAAATGAAAGGATACAAATGAACTTATTTACAAAACAGAAACAGATTCACAGACTTAGAGAATGAATTTATGGTTACCAGGGGGGAAGAATGGGGGGAAGGGATAGTTAGGGATATTGGGATTAACACATACACACTGCTATATTTAAAATGAATAACCAGAAAGGACTTACTGTAGATAACTCTGCTCAATGTTTTGTGGCAGCCTGGATGGAAAGGGAGTTTGGAGGAGAATGGATACATGTATATGTATGGCTGAATCCATTTGCTATCCACCTAAAACTATCACATTGTTAATGGCTGTTGTTGTTTAGTCACTAAGTCATGTCCCACTCTTGTATAACTCCATGGTCTGTAACCCACCAGGCTCCTCTGTCCATGGGATTTCTCAGCAAGAATACTGGAGTCCATTGCCATTTCCTCTCCAGGGGATCTTCCCGACCAAGGGACTGAACCCACGTCTCCTGCATTGCAGGCAGATTCTTTTTTTTTTTTAATTTATGTAATTAATTTACTTTAATTGGAGGATAATTACAATATTGTGGGTTTTGCAGTCCATCGACATGAATCAGCCATGGATCATGGATGCAAATGTGTACCCCCATCCTGAACCCCACTTCCACTTCCCTCCCCATCCCATTCCTCTGCATTGTCCCAGAGCACTGGCTTTGAGTGCCCTGCTTCATGCACCAAACTTGTACTGGTCATCTATTTCACATATGGTATTATACATGTTTCAATGCCATTCTCTCAAATCATCCCACCCTCCCCTTCTCCCACATAGTCCAAAAGTCTGTTCTTTACATCTGTGTCTCTTTTGCTGCCTTGCATATAGGATTGTCATTACCGTCTTTCTAAATTCCATATATATGTGTTTTTTTTTAATTTTTATTTTTACTTTATTTTACTTTACAATACTGTATTGGTTTTGCCATACATTGACATGAATCCGCCATGGGTGTACATGAGTTCCCAATCCTGGACCCCCTCCACCTCCCTGCCCATATCATCTCTCTGGATCATCCCTGTACATCAGCCCTAAGCATCCTGTATCTTGTATCGAACATAGACTGGTGATTCGTTTCTTGCATGATAGTATACATGTTTCAATGCCATTCTCCCAAATCACCCACTCTCTCCCTCAGAGTCTAAAAGTCCGTTCTATACATCTGTCTTGCATACAGGGTTATCATTACCATCTTTCTAAATTCCATATATAAGTGTTAGTATACTGTATTGGGGTTTTTCTTTCTGGCTTACTTCACTCTGTATAATCTGCTCCAGTTTCATCCACTTCATTAGAACTGATTCAAATGTATTCTTTTTAATGGCTGAGTAATACTCCATTGTGTATATGTACCACAGCTTTCTTATCCATTCATCTGCTGACGGACATCTAGGTTGTTTCCATGTCCTGGCTATTATAAACAGTGCTGTGATGAACATTGGGGTACACGTGTCTCTTTCAATTTTGGTTTCCTTGGTATATATGTGTTAATATATGATATTGGTGTTTCTCTTTCTGACTTATTTCACTCTGTATAATAGACTCCAGTTTCATCCACCTCATAAGAACTGACTCAAATGCATTCTTTTTCATAGCTGAGTAATATTCCATTGTGTATATGTACCACAACTTCTTTATCCATTAGTCTGCCAGTGGACATCTGGGTTGCTTCCATGTCCTAGCTATTGTAAACAGTGTGCAGGTGGATTCTTTACTGCTGAACTACCAGGGAAGCCATGTTAATTAACTATACTTCAATATAAAATAAAAGTTTAATATTAACATAGGATCTTGGGAAATATCCCTCCAAAAATATATGTGTAGTCATTGCCACAGTCAGTATTTGACCCTGGTTTAAGAACTGCCTTCCCGGTAACCCAGGTCGTGGCACCAGATACCAACAAGACAATGCAGGAGACTATACTGACTATACAATATAAGAGGTTCTCAGGAACCTGGAATACTGGAAGATGGGGTATGAGCTGGTGAAGCACTGGAGGGATCCAGGTCTGGAGATGGAGCTGGAAAAGGCAAAGTTTATTACCTTGGAAAGGGTCCTGCTCAGGTTTTACTGGGGCGATGCTAAATTCTGCTGTGCAGCAGGCCTTCAGCAGCCGAGATGATGACACATTTGAAGTTCATTTCCTGACTCCCAGCCAGTCTCAGATGTGGATCAATGATCTCCCAACTCCCTTCCAGTCCCAACAGACCTTTGGGAATTAGGCTGGCGATGTTGCAATATCCTTGGAGAAAATTCAGCTACACATTGAATAACAGGCTTGAAATCCATTTGAGTATTTTTCTGGATATGTGTACAACAGACATCAGCGTATTCATTCAGCTAAATACATGTTTGCCTTAAGCAGAGACACAGAGAATATTTTCAAGGTTTTTGCACAGAAAGTGCTGTTCAAACATAATATTTTGAAAAATCATTAGTCCTGCCTAATAGATTCAAGTTTCTGATCCAGGGACTATTTTTATTATCTGTTGAACAGTACACACTTTTGTTTCTTAGTTCTGTGAACAAGCCACAATATCTTCTCTAAATCAAGTCTTACCTCTGTCTATAGCTGCCTCTAACTTTCTGGCATGGTTTCTCAAAGATATCTGTTGTTACCTGTTCCTGCTTTGGGGCCTTTCATCTTCCAACTCTCACGGAAAAAAATAAAAAGCAGCCTAATCTACTGTCTTTACTAGTTTTCCCCAGTTTAATTGGGTGATAGGTAGGGAGGAGAAGAAATAAAGTGTTCATGGAACCACAAGTGCAAATCATAGAAGCCTGGAGTAACAGCACTGTAAAAAGACCTTAGACCTTTATCTAGTCCAACCCACCTCATTTTCTAGATGAAGACTTAAAGAAGCCATGTTGAGAGTCACACAGTGAATCTGTAGTTGATCTAGGACTGGAATTTAAGTTTCTGAACATGTCAAAAATATATATTGATTTTTGTCCACTTAATTTTCACAAATGATACTACATTTTCATTACCTTTTAGTAATTATTTTAGTGCTGTTCATTCAGCAGGCCAAGAAAGGACCTCTGTGCGTACATGGTCATCACAACACAAAACCCATAATTACAAGCAGCATATAGTTTGTTCCTGAGGTTTATTAAGACTAGAGAACTAGCAAGGAGACCCTGAGATGTGAATGTCAGTTGGTCAACATATCCTATTTTGGAAAAAATAAAGGTGATCTGCTCCAGAAAGTGGTATATACCTCCAGTAAAGGTAGTACCACATTTTTTTTTCAAATTAAAATCAGTGTTTTGGAATGGCCATACTTTATTTTCCACAATTCACAGTTAACATTCCCATTCCCCAAAAGACTAGGCAAAAGTTATTAGGAAAGGAAATGCAGAAGAAGTCTTATTTTGTGATTTTATGCTTTGGGTAACTTATACATGGCATATACATACATATATATGTACACACACATATATTTCTGTGTATGTTGAGCAGGAATTAAGAAAACAATGTGGTCTACAAAACACTGTCATTTATATAAATTTTAAAATACATGTGCATAAAATAAAAATAGGCATTTTACAAATAAATAAAACTACACATATCAAATGCATTAGAATGACTGCCAATGGTAAGAGGAGGATAATAGAAGTGGAGAATGGAGGTAATAATAGAATAGACAGATGACAGATAGATGATGATAGATTGATAGATACCAAAAAACAGCAGGGCCTTGCAGGGACCAGTGGGGATGGTGTTCTGTAACCGAGGCATGGATGAAGTCAGCTTTCAGCCTTTGAAGTCTAACAAATCAAAACAAAACTACACAACCTCTTTCTGAATCTCACTCTGGGAAAGAGAATCAGTGAGGAACATTCTATTGTTCCTTCTGTATAAAACAGATGATAAGTTTCAGAGACAAAATTGAAATGACTTACATGGTAGGTGTATTTGCATAATTCTGAAACTAGTTATTGCCTAGATTGTATATGAGCAAATTACATTCCACTTGAGCACAATTCCAGTGTCTCTCACCAATATACAAATGGCAATGATGTTTTTGATAAAATTTAGAAAATAAATCTTTAACCAGCTACATATGTATATTTAATTTGATTGGGAAAGGTTAGAAGCTTACTTTGGTTTTGCCAATTTATGCTTTAACTAATTTTAGTCTAATTTGGTCATTTGGGTCATTGTTTTCATTTTTTTTCTTCTACTTAAGTGTTTGGCCACACTGCTGGTCCATATTGCATCAATAACGTGTTTCATTTTGAAGTTGCTAAACAGAGAACACATTTCCATTACAAGCATGTAATGGTATAAATTTCCATTTTGGGTCCTGAAACACATCGGAAAAGGTCTCCTCATACTTTGTTAATTAAAAAAGTAAACAGGTCCTTAGTGGAGACAGTCCTCTTCCTTCCCCAGCTTCCCAGCAATGCAGTCTTCTTGCCTAGCTCTCTTTAGTTAAGAGAAAAGAAAGAAGAAACAGGTTGAGAAGGGGGACCCATTCTGGCTACATTTGTGTTTTTAATTAGATTTCTTATGGACCGTAAGCAAAGAAAGTATTAATATACAATAAGAAAAGGAAGTATACCATGTGGTATAGTAGTTGTTAAGTACTTGGGCTTTAACATTAAAAACTCTGGACCTGAATCCAGCTCTATCGCTGAGTGACTCTGGGAAAGTTATCTAACCTCTCAGAGCCACTGTACCAGTAAGACGGGAAAAGTGCCTATAATATTCTGGTAATATTACCTATCTTGTTAAGGCTGTTGTAAGGATTCAGATGTTCATGTAAAGCACAGATTGTGAAACACATGAAAACACTCAATATATGGTAGCTCTTACTAAGTCAACAGTAGCAGTAGTAGTAGTTAGATTGAGACAGTGATAATAGTATAGTAAAACTCTCTGCCATAAACTGCCAAGTAGAGTTCAAAATTCAATCTTATAAATTGTAAGGTTGCATTATCAAAGAGTTAAATGTAGTTACTTGGTGATCTGGAAGAGTGAGCTGGCATCCATTTTCAAAAGTCCAGTTGCACTAATAAAATCCATCTGGCTCCTGGATGCAGCTTGGCATCTATTAATGGAGTTGTGCATTCAATTTCAATACCTTTATTTGTCCCTCAGTGCCCCTATGCCCACCTCAGAAAGATAACCCACCCCTACTTGAGAAGAGACCAGAGTGGAGTATGGGAGCCAATCATGAATTGAGTTATATTCATGGTTGTCATGAGATTTTTCTGTAGTAATAGAAAAAGTAAGATATTTTATACAGTCACAGATGTAGAGAACAGATTTATGATTACCAAAGGCAAGAGTGTGGGGTGAACTTGGGGATTGGGATTGACAAATATATACTACAATATATAAAGTGGATGGCTAATATGAGAGCCTGCTGTATAGCACAGGGAACTCTGCTCAACGTTCTGTAGTGACCTGGGTGGGAGCGGAATCTGGAAAGAAGATGTATATACATGTGGCTGATTCACTTTGCTGTGCAGTGGGAGCTAGCATGGCACTGTCAAGCAATGATATTCCAATAAAAATTAATTTAAAAAGTAAAATATTTTAACTGCTTTATTTTCATATTATGTACTGTTTATTCAATGTGGTTAAATATTAATTTTTCTATTATATATTAAAATATACATGGCTACTATATCCATTTATGCCAGTATTGTATTTGCTTTATTGGTTTTGAGAAGGCAAGGATACTTCCATTACTTTTGGTTTATATAGCTGATCACAGACTGCCCTTAAGTAATGGTGGCAATGTTTTTCAATGCTGTCAAGATGGCTTTTAAGAAATAAAACTGTTCCTTTCTCACAGTTGGTATCAGAGGCTACAGTTTAAAAGATATCTGTAGTTTTATAATACTTATAGGATATTTGGAGTAAGACTTTCTTATCTCCCAGTCACCAACACAAGATTTGCCAAGTTTATTAAGATGTTTTTCATCACCTTGGCTGGTCACATGGGTCAGAAGAGAACAGAAGCAAATTAAGCCCATGCTGTAACAGGGAAACCTCTGTAGACGTCCAGAGACAAGAAGATGCCTGATATGCTGGTCTACATTTTTGAGGTAAGATAACTAGATCTCCAGTTTTATTTATAAGCTCCAATGCATTCTCAGGAATACTGGAGTGGGTTGTCATTTCCTCCTCCAGGGGATCTTCCTGACCCAGGGATTGAACCTGCATCTTCTGCACTGGCAAGTGGATTCTTTACCACTGCACAACCTGGTGCTGGTGCTGGTCAGCTCTTGCAGTGAAGTCGGGCACTCATTTCACTCTCCTTCTCCCAGGGGGATGGTTCCTCCCTCTGCCCTGGGCCACTCAGGATTGGGCCAGGAGAGACAGGAGTAGTGAGAATCTATGTTTCCTTCCTCAGTGCATCTTTTCCTATTTCTGTGCTTCAGAAATTACTACCCAAAGGTGGTAGTCTCTCACCCAGAATCCTTCACTCTTGAGAAGATAGTCTTGTTCACAGCTGTTCAAATGGATGTTTCTGGGCTGAAGGGGAATGACCCCTAGAAATTCCTATACTGATGTCACTTGACAATTGAATTTTCTTTTCCATTTTCATGACAATGAATCAGTAAATTCTAAGGGGTGGAGACCCACATTTCATTCTTCTTTTCATGCCCCATAGCATTATTTCATGCCCATTTGTTGCTGCTGTTTAAAGTCCTTATTGAATTTGGTACAACATTGCTTCTGTTCTATGTTTTAGTTTCTTGACTGTGGGATGTGGGATCTTCGCTCCCGACCAGGGATTGAACCCACACCCCCTGCCTTGGAAGGCAAAGTCTTTAACCACTGGACCACCAGGGAAGTCCTTTTATTTGTTGTTAATAAAGTTGTATGTGACATCCCTAGCATGCAGTATTTACCTCCCATACCAACTTTGGATCATTGATTATTTCTATGATAAAGCAGGCACATAAGTAGCACTAGATATGATTTATATTAAATCACTTTGAAAACATCAAATACAAGCTCATATTATCACTAGAATGGAACTCCAAGTTTTGAGCAAGGAAATTATTGCAAGAACTCTGGATACAGTCATCATAATAAAACTTTAATGTTCTCTTATGAGGCCTGAGGGAAGCAGTTCGAAAATGGGCAATTGAAAATACCCAGAGCTAAGAGCAAATAGGTGGAGTACTCTTTATTGAGGTCTACCTGAGGAAGTAAGGGCAGGTCAAAGGCTATAAGCCTACTCAGGCTTGAATAGCTTTTGGCTTCCACTGACATAGCTCTTTTCTTGGAAGAAAAGTTATGACCAACCTAGATAGCATATTCAAAAGCCGAGACATTACTTTGCCAGCTAAGGTCTGTCTAGTCAAAGCTATGGTTTTTCCAGTAGTCATGTATGGATGTGAGAGCTGGGCTATGAAGAAAGCTGAGCACCGAAGAATCAATGCTTTTGAACTGCGGTGCTGGAGAAGACTCTTGAGAGTCCCTTGGACTGCAAGGAGATCCAACCAGTCCATTCTGAAGATCAACCCTGGGATTTCTTTGGAAGGAATGATGCTAAAGCTGAAGCTCCAGTACTTTGGCCACCTCATGCGAAGAGTTGACTCATTGGAAAAGACTCTGATGCTGGGAGGGATTGGGGACAGGAGGAGAAGGGGATGACAGAGGATGAGATGACTGGATGGCATCACTGACTCGATGGGTGTGAGTCTGAGTGAACTCCGGGAGTTGGTGATGGACAGGGAGGCCTGGCGTGCTGCGATTCATGGGGTCGCAAAGAGTCAGACACGACTGAGTGACTGAACTGACATAGCTCTACTTTTAGGGCCTCATTTCCTTTCAAGCCTTTAGCACTCTTATGTTACTCCAAATCTCTCCTAATAAAGAGAAAATCTATGTGATTAACTCAACCACACTGATAAATAGACAGACACTGACCCATTCATTCTTTATGTATTCATTTATTCAAAAATATGTATTAAGTACCTACTATGTAAGACAGTGTGCTAGGCTCAGGGTAGTTCCCCTCTCACAAAGGAATCTACCAATACCTGCCTATTAAAATTTTATCCATAGTTCAAGGTTATGTGAAATGCTTTCCTAATTCTTCCAACTACGAATTTCTTTGGAGTACCCAGATACCTCTCTTTTCTTTGATTTATAACTTGGTAACTCTCTTTGGCTCCCCTACAAGACTCCAACACAGAAAACATCATGAACAAAGTCACAGTGGTAGACTTATGCATTGGATGGCTGTGGGAAGATGAACAGACCATTTGGGCTGCAGCAGAGGCTTTCTGGTAGGGAGTAAAAGAGGATGTTTGCAAGGGATTCAGGTCAGCATCCTCAGTTTTGCAATAATCAAATTTAATAGATGGTAGGTGCTCCAAAGAGAGGCAATGACAAAGGCTATTTGCAGTTCAGAAATAAATAGGACGTGATTAAGGATCCTGTTTGGCTGGAAAGAAAGGTACACATGTAAGGGAGTAACAGAAAATGAGCTCAGAGAATAGGAGGAGGTTCCTATGTGGACAACTTTGAAATTTTGGCTGGAGATTTGGAGGCTAATTTGGGTAGCATCACTTAGGGGCACAGAAAAGAATTTCACCTCATCATCTCTTGTGACCTAAGGCATCAGCGGTATCTGTGGGAACATAAGTGGATTTGAGTGCTGGCAGTATGAAGTCAGTGTAAACAGAGATGAAAACTGTGAGCCTGATGCCATTAGACATCTATTAGCACTAGATCTAGGGAGTAATCCTTATAACATAAGGCAGTTTTATGAACAATAGGAGGAAGTACATTGTTACACAGCAGGAAGTATGCATATGGGACCTCTTATTGCAAGATGATATACAAAGAAACAGAAAATAAACAGAGACTCATGAGGGACAGATCTGTAATAGATAGCTGGATTCTGAAAGTGGCATTGCAGGGGAACAGAATATGTCACTTTGGCAGCAGTACAAGAAGGATACTCTGACCCTCCTTGTTCTCCCTGAAAGCATATGAAGGTACCTTCCCTATAACAGGAGAGTAGAAGGTATCCTTATGGCCAGGATAGGGAACTGCCTGAGAAGGCTCTATAAACAAACTTTGTTACTTCTTTGCTAATTTATTATTCCAATCTCAAACTTCACCTTATCGATTCTTCACAAATTTATTGTTTTGTCTAAAAGGTATAAAAGTTGTCTCTTTTGCCAGTTTCTTTAAGCCTCATATCTTTGGGGATCCCATACATATAAAACTAAATTAAATTTGTTTTTCTTTTGTTAATCTGTCTTGAAAAGTGAAAGTGTTAGTTGCTCAGTTGTGTCTGACTCTATAGCCTGCAAGGCTCCTCTGTCCATGGGATTCTCCAGGCAAGAATACTGGAGGTGGTTGCCATTTCCATCTCCAGTGGATGTTTCTAACCCAGGGATCAAACCTGAGTCTCCTGCATTGCAGGCAGATCCTTTACTGCCTGAGCCACCAGGGAAGCCCATTAATCTGTCTTATGTCAATGTAATTATTAGACCAGCCATAGTACTTAGAAGGGAAGAAGAGGAAAGTTTTCCTTCCCAACAGCATAAGACAGACAGCCACCATATTTTCCCACAAAATCTCATGGCATCATTTTGATATGGAAAACAGTATGGAAGTTCTTCAAAAAATTAAAAAATAGAAGTACCATATGATCCAGTAATTTTATTTCTGGGTATATGTCAAAAAGAATTGAAAATAAGATCTTGAAGAGATATTTGCACTCCCACATTCATTGCAGTATTAGCTATAATAGTCAAAAAGTGGAAGCAACTCAAATGTCCACTGCCAAATGGATAGAGAAAATGCAGTATATACTATGTAACATTATTCAGCCTTAAAAAAGAAAGAAATCTTACCATATGCCACAATATAGATGAAACTTGAAGACATTATGTTAAGTGAAACAAGCTCATCACAAAAAGACAAATACTGCATGATTCCACTGGTAAAAGGTATCTAAAGTAGTCAACCTCTTAGAAACAAAATATATAATGGTGGTTGTCAGGGAGTAAAGAAAGAAGGGAATGGGGAGCTGCTATTTAACAGATATAGTTTCAGTTTTGCACAATAAAAAAGTTCTAGGGATATGTTGCCCAACAAATCATATAGTTAACACAAGTGTACACTTAAAAATGGTCAAGATGGTAAATTTTGTTGTGTTTTTTAATCACAAAATAACAAGAAAATACATAGGAAAGGGATATTATTGAAAGACCAGTGTTGAAACTGCCGTAAATTAGTTCCTAATAAAACCATTCCCTATATGGTCTGACATACATGTGAATTCTAAAAAATCAACCAACCAAACAAACAAAACCAAGCTCATAGATACAGAGAATGGATTGGTGACTACCAGAGGGCAGGGGGTAGGAAGTGCGTGAAAAGAGTGAAGGGAATCAAAAGGTACAAACTTTTCAGTTATAATATAAATGTCATGGCTATATAATGCACAGCATGGTGACTATAATTAGTAATACTGTATTACATATTTGAAAGTGGTTTAGAGAGTAGATTTAATGGGCCAAATGGGACCCCTTACTGGTCCCCAACATTAAGAGTCAAACAAGTTAGCTCTATTTACCTCCGCTTTCAGTTATATACTTATTGAGTGCAGCACTCAATATGCCAGCAAATTTGGAAAACTCAGCAGTGGCCACAGGACTGGAAAAGGTCAGTTTTCATTCCAATCCCAAAGAAAGGCATGCCAAAGAATGCTCAAACTGCCACACAATTCTACTCATCTCACATGCTAGCAAAGTAATGCTCAAAATTCTCCAAGTGAGGCTTCAACAGCATGTGAACTGTGAACTTCCAGATGTTCAAGCTGGTTTTAGAAAAGGCAGAGGAACCAGAGATCAAATTGCCAACATCCAATGGATCATAAAAAAGCAAGATAGTTCCAGGAAAACATCTATTTCTGCTTTATTGACTATGCCAAAGCCTTTGACTGTGTGAATCACAACAAATTGTGGAAAATTCTTCACTATATGGGAATACCAGACCACCTGATCCACCTCCTGAGAAATCTGTATGCAGGTCAGAAAGCAACAGTTAGAACTGGGCATGGAACAACAGACTGGTTGCAAATAGGGAAAGGAGTATGTCAAGACTGTAGTCACCTTGCTTATTTAACTTCTATGCAGAGTACATCATAACAAATGCTAGGCTGGATGAAGCACAAGCTGGAATCAAGATGGCCAGGAGAAATATTAATAACCTCAGATATGCAGATGACACCACCCTTATGGCAGAAAGCAAAGAAGAACTAAAAAGCCTCTTAATGAAAGTGAAAGAGGAGAGTGAAAAACATGGCTTAAAACTCAACATCCAGAAAACTAAGATTGTGGCATCTGGTCCCATCACTTCATGGGAAATAGATGGGGAAACAGTGTCAGACTTTATTTTTTGGGGCTCCAAAATCACTGCAGATGGTGACTGCAGCCATGACATTAAAAGAGGCTTGCTCCTTGGAAGAAAAGCTATGACCAACCTAGACAGCATATTAAAAAGCAGAGACATTATTTTGCCAACAAAGGTCCATCCAATCAAAGCTATGGTTTTTCCAGTAGTCATGTATGGATGTGAGAGCTGGACTAAAAAGAAAGCTGAGCACTGAAGAATTGATGCTTTTGAACTGTGGTGTTGGACAAGACTCTTGAAAGTCCCTTGGACTGCAAGGAGATCCAANCTGTATGCAGGTCAGAAAGCAACAGTTAGAACTGGGCATGGAACAACAGACTGGTTGCAAATAGGGAAAGGAGTATGTCAAGACTGTAGTCACCTTGCTTATTTAACTTCTATGCAGAGTACATCATAACAAATGCTAGGCTGGATGAAGCACAAGCTGGAATCAAGATGGCCAGGAGAAATATTAATAACCTCAGATATGCAGATGACACCACCCTTATGGCAGAAAGCAAAGAAGAACTAAAAAGCCTCTTAATGAAAGTGAAAGAGGAGAGTGAAAAACATGGCTTAAAACTCAACATCCAGAAAACTAAGATTGTGGCATCTGGTCCCATCACTTCATGGGAAATAGATGGGGAAACAGTGTCAGACTTTATTTTTTGGGGCTCCAAAATCACTGCAGATGGTGACTGCAGCCATGACATTAAAAGAGGCTTGCTCCTTGGAAGAAAAGCTATGACCAACCTAGACAGCATATTAAAAAGCAGAGACATTATTTTGCCAACAAAGGTCCATCCAATCAAAGCTATGGTTTTTCCAGTAGTCATGTATGGATGTGAGAGCTGGACTAAAAAGAAAGCTGAGCACTGAAGAATTGATGCTTTTGAACTGTGGTGTTGGACAAGACTCTTGAAAGTCCCTTGGACTGCAAGGAGATCCAACCAGTCCATCCTAAAGGAAATCAGTCCTGAATATTCATTGGAAGGACTGATGCTGAAGCTGAAACTCCAATACTTTGGCCACCTGATGCGAAGAGCCAACTCATTTGAAAAGACCCTGATGCTGGGAAAGATTGAAGGCTGGAGGAGAAGGGGATGACAGAGGATGAGATGGTTTGAGTAAACTCCAGGAGTTGGTGATAGACAGGGAGGCCTGACATGCTGCAGTCCATGGGGTCGAAAAGAGTCAGACACGACTGGGCAACTGAACGGAACTCAGTTTTATAATTAAGGGTCTAGAAAAATTTACACTGAGATATCTGAACAACAATTATTTAAGACAGTTAGGCCAAGGAGCCTGACCTCCTTGGCTTAAACCCTACTCTGGGGATCCCATAACTTTTTATAAAAAGTAGGTAAAATAGAGAACAAAAAGAAAAAAAAAAAAGCCTTTTGAAACCCCTCTTCTAAGACCAAAACTTGTTGATGAGATCCTAATGAAAACTAAAGATATAAAATTTGATGGAGTTGTGATAAAGGTATGGAAAATCGGAATATTCAAATAGGCTTTATGGGCTTCCCAGGTGGGGTTAGTGGTAAAGAACCTGCCTGGCAATACAGGAGACATAACTAATGTGGGTTTAATCCCTGGGTCAGGAAGATGCCCTGGAGGAGGGCATGGCAAACCACTCCAGTATTCTTGCCTGGATAGAGGAGCCTGGCGGGTTACAGTCCATAGGGTTGCAGAGAGTCAGACACGACTGAAGCGACTTAGAACTCATGCAAGAGAGAAGATACTAACAGTGCTCGAACAAGGGAAAAAAAGGGAAACAAATTAATTATGTATTTTGATCCATGTTAACTAGCCTTTCTGTGGTGATCATTTCACAATATGTATACAAACAATGAATCATTATGTTGCACACCTGAAACTCATATAATGTTATATGCCCATTACACCCTAAAAAAAAACAAACAAACAAATAAATAAGTCCACAAACCACACCTCACTCCACACCTTGACAGCCTCTGGCCTCTTTTTTTCCTTTTTATCAAGAATCTCTAACTTACCCCAAACAGTAACATAAACCTCGGTGAATCAGAAACCAGATCTATAGGGAGCTCCAGGGAGATAGAGTCTGAAGCCCACTCTTTCTGTGAGAGGCAGAGTAAAGATGAAACAATAGAAGATGAAAAGAGTGGGGGTTCTCAAGCCCAAACAATAGAAATCCATAATCCAGGATTTTCTGTACCCTGTGTACTCTGTGAAATGGAGGTAAAATTTTTTAACCTATTAATAGTGATCTTTGACGAAAATAAACTCCAAAAAAGAAAAGAAAAGAAAAATTATTCCCAAACTTCAGAGATTTAACTATATTTAGTAATAAGTGATCATGGCATCTGGTCCCATCACCTCATGGGAAATAGATGGGGAAACAGTAGAAACAGTGTCAGACTTAATTTTTTTTGGCTCCAAAATCACTGCAGATGGAGACTGCAGCCATGAAATTAAAAGATGCTTACTCCTTGGAAGAAAAGTTACGAGCAACCTAGATAGCATATTCAAAAGCAGAGACATTACTTTGCCGACTAAGGTCCGTCTAGTCAAGGCTATGGTTTTTCCAGTAGTCATGTATGGATGTGAGAGTTGGACTGTGAAGAAGGCTGAGCGCAGAAGAATTGATGATTTTGAACTGTGGTGTTGGAGAAGACTCTTGAGAGTCCCTTGGACTGCAAGCAGATCCAACCAGTCCATTCTGAAGGAGATCAACCCTGGGATTTCTTTGGAAGGAATGATGCTAAAGCTGAAGCTCCAGTACTTTGGCCACCTCATGGGAAGAGTTGACTCATTGGAAAAGACTCTGATACTGGGAGGGATTGGGGGCAGGAGGAGAAGTGGACGACAGAGGATGAGATGGCTGGATGGCATCACTGACTCGATGGACGTGAGTCTGAGTGAACTCCGGGAGTTGGTGATGGACAGGGAGGCCTGGCGTGCTGTGATTCATGGGGTCGCAGAGAGTCGGACACGACTGAGCGACTGAACTCAACTGAACTTAACTGAACTGAACTATTAGTTTCCCAGGTGGCAGGAATGGTAAATAACTCGCCTGCCAATACAGGAGATGTAAGAGACATAAGAGATGCAAGTTTGATCCCTGAGTCAGGAAGATCCCCTGAAGGAGGGCATGGCAACCCACTCCAGTAGTCTTGCCTGGAGAATCCCATGGACAGAGGAGCCTGGTGGGCTACAGTCCATGGGGTGGCAGAGAGCTGAACACTACTGAAGTGACTTAGTGAGCATGCACACAGTAATAAGTGATTAGAGTAAATCATAGTCTCACAATTGTTTCCAGACCAGTATGCTACCTTGAAATTTAAAATAGCCAATCAAGTTGGCTAGATGAATGTTATATAGAATACTTCTGAAAACAGAGAGAAAAAATTACCTGAGAGTAAGACATTGAGCATGTTTATCTTTTTTTCTGTTTTAAATTAAACCTATTTCAGTATATATTGGTTTAGAATCATAGGTAGTTTTGGCACTACCTCATTTTATTTCGTCTGCAAGTTCCTTTCCAGAATAAAATCCCTAGTGAAACTCAATTTTTACATTGTAATAAAACCTATCTTTGCTAGGAACATTAGATGATTTTTTTTTGCCGCCTTAAGACTCATAACATTTTATATTGAGTTTTTCTTTCTTTTTTGAATTGGAAAAAAATTTATTTTTTCAACTGAAGAGAAAGGAAGCACATTTTTTATTCCCTCATATTGGAAATACACAAATATTTGGGGTGTTTTTCCATGTATACTACAGTGTTATATTTCAGCTTCTATCAACATATACACTACAGTGTGCCATCACCAAAGCGGAAAGGCAAAACAGGTAAAGGGGGTCAGCTGGATGGTTATACTGAGTTTTATATGTATTTTGAAAAATCTGTTTAACATATATCTTGAATTTGGGGATTAAACTTAGAAACATCTCTTTCACTTTCACAGATTAAAAATAAAGACTTGTTCTAGGCAAGATTTCAATGTCTTTTCTCTGTCCATCAGTAATTTTCTATAATAAAGTTTGAAGGTATAATGTAGTGAATAATTCTATTTTCTCAATCTGATTTGGCATACAAAGCAATATAGCTCATAGCAGATATGCTTCTGTAAAATATGCACACAAGACTGACCAAGAATTCTGGAGATGTGTTATAGTCAGGACACACCAGCCTAACACTTTCTTAGCTCCCTTGTCCCTGTTGAAGTATTGCATGTATGTAGCAGTCATTGAGATTTGCTGTATTCTAGGGTTTAAGGACTGAATTATAGTTTTGATATATGCCTAAAGTGACCCTTAAACCAAGGCTGCATCTGGACACAGATGCAAATAAATGAAGGTACATTCAGGCAGTAGCAGGCAGTAGCTAGGCATTTTCACATCTGCTAAGTAGGTTTCAAAGAGCCACTCATTCCTGCCTGCTGTATTACAATTTGGCCTCTCTGAAGCTCATTGGAGAAATAGTATAGAAAATCTAAGACCAGGCCCTTTGTGTTGAGAAAGTCTATTTTAATTTCCACAGCAGTGGTGACACTAAAATGAGGCAAAAGCATTATTTGAATTGGATCTTGTCAAAAACTCATTACAATCTGAAATACATGTGTGCTTACTTGAGATAGAAGCAGGGACCGCTTTGTACATACAAGGCTTGGTATGAGAGATCCTTAAGCATTCAGAGGCAGTGTGGAGCAGTCATTATTAACATAGTGATGTGTACTCATGGAGACTTGAGCCATTTCCTATATATGTGACCTTGGGAAGTGTGCATGACCTCTCTGAAACACACTGTTTCTTTTGTATTAACTATGTATGGGAGGCAATAATAATATCTATCTGATAAAGCTATTGTAGAGATGTCAAATGAAATATGCAAAGTACCCAAAACAGTAGCTAAAATGTGGTAGAAATTTAATAAACAGTAGCTTAAACCATTTCAAAATGGCAGTGTGACCAACATACTGGGAAAGAAACTTAAGTGAGAAGAAATAGCTGTACCTTACTCCTTTATATTTGATGAAATATTTTATCATAGGTTCAAATTAAACAGACTTACTGAGAAACTCTGGCTATTAAAATGCAATCTCTTTCAGTAATCAGGAAAAAAAGTATATTTCACTCCTTAGGCAAGTGCAAGCATCTTAAAAACTTATTTTTAGTTCAGCAGATGACTCAGCAGCACTGATTTATTTGAAATTCAGTCCAAACAAATTGACATCTGAACTGTCTATATAAAGCATCATTAGAACACATACTCAGTGAAACAATGAGGTGGGGCAAAGTTCCATCTTGTAACATGTTAAAGATTGATATTTGCAAATATTTCAGTTGCTCACCTTACTTCAGTTTTAATCCTCCCTTCAAAGAAGATGGTGTGGACCATCTGCAAAGGAGCCCACTAGAGCATCTGTTTAGAGGAAAGATGCTAGGTCTTAAGTTACAGAAGGTGGAGTCAGATAAGGGTATCTTAAGATATTCAGGTGTAGAAACAACCAGAAAGTGAATATGAACCAGAGTTCTTTAAAAGTTCTGAGACTGAATCAGAAGCATGCAAGACTGGTGAGTCCAAAGGACTAAGAACTTTGGAAAATACCAAAGATCAGTAGCCAGAAAAAGAATGGAACAAAATAGGAGAAGGTCACGAGCGAACTGAGGGGAAAAAAAAAAAAAAAGGCCATTATTGTGGGGAAAAAAAAAACTATCAAAATGCCATACTTGATGAGATATGTTGACTTAATGATATAACATTGTGGTACATAGTGCTTCAGGTGGCACCAGTGGTCAAGAACCTTCCTGCTAATGCAGGAGACATAAGAGATATGGGTTTGATCCCTGGTTCAGGAAGATCCCCTGGAGGAGGGCATGGCAACCCACTCCAGTATTCTTGCCTGGAGAACCCCCGTGGACAGAGGAGTCTGGATGGCTACAGTCCATAGGGTTGCAAAGAGTCAAACACAACTGAGCTACTTAGAATGTATGCACAGATGCCTTCAAAGAAGTTTATGCTCTTAAGATTATTGAAGGACTTTGGCCAGAATGCCACACTTAGGCATGTGGTTAGCTCAACTAGTTAGAGTGAGTTACATAAGATTTGACTTTTACCTAGCCAATAAATGGTGTTCTTCAGTTGCTGCTATTAATTAAGCACATATTATATGACAGGAAAATGATGTACATTATCCCATGTGGTCCTTGCAACAGCCTATGGGATAGGTACTAGTACTGCTAGAATTTTAAAGATAAAGAAACTAAGGATCAGAGAAGTTAAATGACTTGTCTCAAATCAGCAGGCAGGAAATGATCTCAGGATTTGAGCCCTGGTTTGTCTGACTTCAAAGCCCATGCTTTTAGCTATTATGTATGGTTAGTTTTTAATTCACAGAATCCAAGCATAGCCCAGAGTGAGCTGTCTTACAAATATGTATCACTAGCCATAGCAGGATCTGAATGTGGGTGGCCCAGAGCAAATCCATCACCACCCAAGGGAAAAAACACAACAATTAAGGCCAGGTCCTAATGATGACCTTCTTCTTGGGTACATGTCCTTTCGGCTGCCAAATTTCACAACAGAATGCCAACATTAAATTGTCATTTAAAGATCTATTTAATTGGTAATTTGAAATAGCTACCACTCAATATATATTAAACCTAAGCGAAAAAAACATATTTATGAAGGTTTATATGTGTTTTTGTAAAGGCATTTGTGTTTTTGTTTCATTATTCAATATCTTTTTAACAGGAAATTAGAGATACTTCTCCCTGGTCTTAACTATCAGGAATAGTAGTGTTTCTTTAAGGAACACTCATTAGCTTTTGCTTGTTTATTTTTGTTTTATTGCAAATAGGTGACGATGGGGCTTTGTGGACCAAATATTCCAATGGCTTTAACTCCTGACTACACATTAGAACTACCTGGGTAGATTTTCAAAAATATAAATACTTGGACCCAATCCCCAAACATTCTGATACACTCTGTCTAATTTGGTCCTAAGAATCAACATTTTAGGTCTCTCCAGGTGATTCTAATGCATAACCAAAGTTGAGAACCATGATGCTGCTTATCAAGTTTAGACACTCCTTCTTTGAGAAAATGCTTGGAAAACATGAGTCAGAGCCATGGTCCCCTCATAGCCAGCATGTTAGGACTTTGATGTATGCATAATTTTTTTTAGTCTCATTCCTAGCTCCATTTTAGGTCTCATCCTTGTATTTTTCTCTTTTAGTTTCTCACCTACTAACCAGAGGGATTTTTGTAATAAAAATATCTCAATATTCTAGGTTTCCATGTAAATTACATTTTTAGAACATGTTAATGTATACAATCAAAATAATGTATTGAAAATTATGATGTTTACAGGTTATAAAATATGGTTTAAGGAAATTATCATGTTCACTCTCAGTTTTTGCAGAATTTTAAGGATGCAAAGTTCTACTCTGCCCTCGCCTTTTCATTATTGATGTTCCAAGTAATAAAAATAAGAATAAATCTAAATACTGCTGGCTCAATTCACTCCTGATTCATTCTCCCATGTTTCAGTAGCATCCATGTAAATTACATTTTTAGAACATGTTAATGTATACAATCAAAATAATGTATTGAAAATTATGATGTTTACAGGTTATAAAATATGGTTTAAGGAAATTATCATGTTCACTCTCAGTTTTTGCAGAATTTTAAGGATGCAAAGTTCTACTCTGCCCTCGCCTTTTCATTATTGATGTTCCAAGTAATAAAAATAAGAATAAATCTAAATACTGCTGGCTCAATTCACTCCTGATTCATTCTCCCATGTTTCAGTAGCACATAAAGAGCCAGTATATTGCTCAAATAAAGCATGCCATATTAGACTAAACACTGGTAACTATGTAGCTCTGTGATCTTTGACAAGTCAATTAACATCTCTGTTTTTTTTTAACCCTAAAACAAAAACATAGAAAATAGTGAGAACTGGATTAAATTCCTTTTCTCTATACCAGTTACAAAATCTGTGAGTATTAGACCAAATTTTGCATTTTGGATTTTTTATCATTTTTCTATTAAATTATGGTTAGTGGAATCAGAACATCTATAATGACAACTTAATTGCTACTAGTCTTATCACACAATAATATGCATGGTTACACTTTTAAGGACTTCCCAGATGGCACCAATGGTAAAAAACCCACCTGCCAATGCATGAGACATAAGAGACATGGGTTCATTCCCTCAGTTGGGAAGACCCCCTGGAGGAGGGCCTGGCAACCCACTTCAATATTCTTACTTGGAGAATCTCATGGACAGAGGAGCCTGGCAGGCTACAGTCCATAGGGTCCCAAAGAGTCAGACATCACTGAAGTGACTAAGCATGCAGCACACACATTTTTAAATAATGTGTGAAAATTCAAAGCAAATGTTTATTGTATAGAGTAAATGAATTAGTCAGAATAGAGTTTAATATTAAAAGTATATCAGGGGCTTCCCTGGTGGTCCAGTTGTTAAGAATCTGCCTTGCAATGCAGAAGACATCAGTTTGATCCATGGTCCAGAAAGATCCCACACGCCATGGAGCAACTAAGCATGTGTACCACAACTACTAAGCCCGCACTCTAGAGCCCCACCAACTAACTAACTAACTAAAACACCACTAACTAAAACACAGGTGATTTTAATATCCACAAATTGTCTTTTTCATCCTTTGGCAACAAGAGAAGCCCACAAATCAAAATGAAGAGTAGCCCCTGCTTGCCTCAACTAGAGTGAGCCGTGTGCAGCAATGATGACTCATCACAACCAAAAACAAATAAATGAATCTTTAAAAAAAAAAAGTATATCAGAGTACTGAAAAAGCAGAAAGTATCACTAAGCTATCACAGACATAGTAGCTTCAAAGGAGCAGAGATATCTCCTAGGGTTGGGGCAAGTATTAAGTCAGGTGGGCTTAACTGGGGATTACTTGATCAGAAAACTCTTTAGCAGTCTTTTGAAAGGACAAATCCTGATCAGACAGCAGGATAGGGTGATTTTTATAATGTGAAGAAAATATTATTTGAAGCAAAGCCATCTCCTGTTTTCCATCTCCATTGCTACCACCCTAGCTGAAGTCACTGTCATTCCATGCCTGAACTGACTGAGTAGGCTCCTACCTGGTATCTCTCTTGGCACATTTCAGTTCAGTTAAGTTCAGTCACTCAGTCGTGCCTGNGCTGCTGGCAGACACAAGTGTCTGGGCTACCTCTTCGCTGGAAGTCATGGCTAGGTGTGTAATCTGTGGGGTTTTTTTTTTTCCTCCTGGTTATGTTGCCCTCCAAGATTCCAAAACTCCCCACAGACCCCGCAGGTGAGAGGGTTTCTCGGTGTTTAGAAACTTCTCCTCCTTCACGACTCCCTCCCCAGGATGGGTCTTCATCCCTAACTCTTTTGTCTCTCTTTTTATCTTTTATATTTTGCCCTACCTCCTTTTGAAGAGAGTGGGCTGCTTTTCTGGTTGCCTGGTGTCCTCCACCAGCATTCAGAAGCTGTTTTGTGGAATTTGCTCCACGTTCAAATGATCTTTCGATGAATTTGTGGGGGAGAAAGTGGTCTCCTTGTCCTATTCCTCCTCCATCTTCAGGTTATTTCTAATAAACTAGTGGGATGGCCATTGAGCAAGAGGACTTTTTATCTTCCATTAAAAGCCAAGTAGATAATATGTGTATCTTTTTCTGAGAACATTTGGTCCCAGGGAACCCCCCCCCCTCCCCAGTCAAAACATGGGCTACATATTCTCTCTACAATACCATTTTAAAGCTCCACTTAAATCTGTGCTCAGATATATGTTCAGTAAGCATGCATTCAGTTGATAGTTTTTCACGGATCATGACCTTTAAACTATATAAGTGGCAAGAGAAGGGAATTTCTATGAAGTACCACTGGGAGGGTATCTTTCATTCCCAAAGTGAATTTTAGTCCAAGAATACTTTTTGACTGGATCTGAGTCTGTCTCCAGTTAATCACCTCTTCATACACTAAAGTGGACAGTCCTTGAGGCAGGAAGGGCGAGTCCTGGGAGGCAGAGCAGAACAAGCATCTTAATCCAAATCAAGACTGAGGCCAGCTGTCCAGCCTGTTCTTGTGGCCACAGCTCCAGGGCTGGCGCCCACGGCTGCCCCCACATTATTCTGCTGTCCCCTTGAAGGTGCCTCCTTCCTTCTTCTTCGCATGCAAGCAGCCAGTCCAGTGCATGAATTTGTGGGTTGGACTGTAATTGCTAGCTATGCTTGGAAGCCTGCCTCCCTCTAATTCAGCCTTGACACAAATAGCTAGAGAGTTCACTTGCAAAGCCACAACTCCCACAGCCAGGCACTAAGGGGTCCCCTTCCTGAGAGTGGACTCTATTCCATGCAAGTCAACAACTTCTTACCGAGTATCTACTTGGTGTTTAGCACACTCTGTGAATAATTAATCTGAAAAGCAAATTTGATACAGTGATAAAACCTTGGATTCCCCAGGCATCTCAGTCGACGGATCTATCCTCACATAGGGACCATCAGCCTCTACTTGGACCACTTCACTGACTGACTCTTGAAGAATTTTTGTTAGAAAACTCTTCCTGCTTCTCTGATAGAGGCAGCGTAGTACAGTGGTTAACTCCCATAGACCTGAGTTCTAATGTCATCTCTGTGGCTTATGATCTTGAGCAAGTCACTATATCTATGCCTCCATTTCCTTATCTAATATAGGAATAATGATAACCATTGCAAAAACCATTATTGTATGAAAATTAATTGTGCTTATCAAATGTATTGCCCAGGGACTTCTCTGGTAGTTTAGTGGTTAAGAATCCACCTTGCAATGCAGGGAATGTGGGTTTGACCCCTGCTCAGGAACTAGAATCCCGCATACCGAGGAGCAACTAAGTCCACGCATGGCAACTAGAGATTCTGTGTGTCACCTTGCAAAAAAAGATCCTACATGAGGCAACAAAGATCTTGCATGTCACAACTAAGACCCACTGCAGCAAAATTAAAAACAAAAGCTGTAAAGGCAAACAGCTGCTTTCTAAAAATAAATAAATAAATAAATAAATAAATAAAATAAAAAATGTATTGCCCAGTTCCAGCACAAACTAGATGCTTATTAAGCCAGTTCCAGTATGTAATCACCTTTGGCCTTTAGTAAATTTGGTAACTTCAGGTTCTCTTGTAACTGAAATAATATCTACAACATAGGGTTATGAAGATATAACCCTGCATAAGAACTTAGTAATTTATTTTAGGACCTTGGATGAGTTATTTGAATTTTTCTAAACTTGAATTTTTTAAATCCATACAATAGAAATAGTAGTGCTTACTATTCAACACTCAAAGGGCTTTCATGAGAAATAAAGTATATAGAATATGTATTAGCTCTATGCTTGATAAATAGTACACTTCATTATCATTCACTTTCATTCATTTGCCTTAAAAGATGTCTGTATTTCAAGGTCTTTGGTTCACTTTTTGGATCTACGCAGACTAAGCCAAATCTTCTTGTATCTTTCTTATATCTTTTATTATAGTGTCTCCCACAGGTTTTCTTTCCACCAGTGTAGACAGTTTCCAGTGTGTCCACAGCATTTCTTGAAATAAGGTATTAAACAACTTTCAACATCCTTGGAATACTTTCCAGCTTGCCTTCAGTTAGTCAAGGTGTTTTTCAAAATATGCTGTGAAAATTTAAATGTGCAACTCCAGGAACAGATTGACCATCCCCAAACACTTTGAGAACATCATCTTCATTGTTTTTTTGTTTCTTTGAATGCAACAAAAAGATTGAGTGGTAGACTTGCCATATTGTTGATTCATATCAAGCTTGTAATCAGCTTAAATCATGAAGTTGTTGTTACATTTGCTGCTGTTAAGTCATGTCTCTCTAATTCCATACTGATGAAGTTTAATTTTTATGATCATGCATATAGGATTTTTCCCTTGGTCTCTGGTAAAATTAGTCTCATTATTTTGACCAATTTTTTAAAATGTTTTAAAAAATTAATTATGTTTGTAGTGGTTTTTGCCATACGTTGACATGAATCAGCTTTGGGTGTACATGTGTGCCCCATCCTGAACCCTCCTCCCACCTCCCTCCCCATCCTATCCCTCAGGGTCATCCCAGTGCACCAGCCCTGAGCACTCTGTCTCATGCATCAAACCTGGACTGGTGAACTATTTCACATATGATAATATATGTGTTTCAATGTAAATCTCTCAAACCATCCCACCCTCGCCTTCTCCCACAGAGTCCGAAAGTCTGTGACCAGTTTTTATGTATTTCCTCTACAATAAATCTCAATTAATACATCCTGCATATTAACTACTTATTACAGTAATTACTGACTTAATCAGAGTACACTTTATTTGCTTAAATTAAATTGTTAAAGAGGATAGGTCAAGCTAGAGCTCTGTGAGGTGAAAGACACCCCATGTCCATCCAGGTAGATTTTGATCAATATTATGGAGATCTCACTGATCTAACAGCTATAAGCTCTCCATGCTCTAATGCCACCTAACTCTTAGTTTTTTGCCATTTCACATACACTGTGCATGCAAAATGAGAAAATTAGAAGGTTATCTCACTGCCCCAAGCCATATAGAAGAAAGAGGATAGCAAAGAACAGGGATCAAATCTTTGTCTTTGACACACTTGTTGGGTGTCTTGTAGGAAATTACTCAAACTTACTTTTTATATTCTCACTTGCAGAAAACAACTCTAGTATGTTCCTTGGTGCTGACTGAGAGAATTAAGAATGGTGATAACCAGAATATATTCTCCATAAAATGCAGATATTGTTGTATTTCAGTACCTGGACTTGGAACATAGATTATCTTTCACTCTTGTGTGTGTGTGTTTGTGTGTGTGTATGTGTGTGTGTGTGTGTGTGTGTGTGTGTGTTTTAATTCTGTGCTAAGTCACTTCAGTCATGTCTGACTCTTTGCGACCCTATAGAATGTAGCCTCCTGCCAGGCTCCTCCACCCATGGGATTCTCCGGGTAAGAATACTGGAGTGGGTTGCCATACTCTCCTTCAAGGGATCTTCCTGACCCAGGGATGGAACCCGCATCTCCTGTGGCTCCTGCATTACAGCTGGGTTCTTACCTTTTGGTTGCATTGGGTCTTCATTGCTGCCCATGGCCTTCTGTAGTTGCAGTGAGCAGGGGCTAGTCCTCATTGCAGTGCGTGGGCTTCTCACTGAGGTGGCTTCTCTTGTTGCAGAGCACAGGCTCCAGCAGTTGCAGCACATGGGCCCAGTAGTTGTGGTGCCTGGGCTTAGTAGCTTCATGGCATGTGGAATCTTTCCAGACCAGGGGTCAAACCCGTGCAGGTGGATTGGCAGGTGGAGTCCCATGCACTGTACCACCAGAGAAGTCCTGTTGTATATATTTTAAAGATACTACACAGATGAAGAAAAAATGCTCAGAGAAGCAGCACCAAGATTCAAACTCATATTTGTTGTGCTAAAAAAAAAATCCATCATCTTTCCTTAATTCTGGGGTACTTCACTGAGATAAAATGTGAAAAGTGTTTTGTATTATAAAAACCTGCTTTGAATTATTATATAATTTTGTTTACCAATTAGAAATTCTACTGGAAAAACAGTAGGTTCATTTGGCATAATTTGTCTTCAGTGAACTCAAGTGGCTTCTAAGTGATTACAAATTCACCTTTTTATGTATACAGTACTCACACATCACCTTTGAACTTTTCCTTTTGCTAGTTTCTTAAATTTTAGGGGCAGTAAGTTCATAAGTTCTAGAATCATCCCTTCTTTCTTAGAAACATCAAGACACATATCCTTTTCCAGGTTTTTGGCACTTCTCCCTCTGAGAAACTTCATGGATGTCCTGTTCTTTTGTGTGTGAGGCTTTTTTATTCTGCCCTAAATGCTACATGAAACTCGAAGCAACTAGGCAATAGGTAACAAATTACACAAAGTATAGTCAGGTAATTAAAATAAATGACAGAAATGGAGAAATGTCCTAGGTGATCAAAAAGTGATTAGTGTGGGCTACAGGTAATCAGCAAAGGCCTCATTCCTGGTAAAGATGTAACCCTCTAAATTCCAAAATACTGGTCTTTGATTTTTGGAATTTTTCATAGTCAAACAAGAGAATCTTCATTGTGCTACTTGAAGATTCCCAGAGTCTTCTCACTCTCCAGTGCTTGCCTGGTCTCCTTATGCATGCACTGGTACCCAGGAGCAGTGTTGACTCTCAGGGCTGTCTGGCTCATGCCTGCTGGGCTGTGGTCCATACACTGAGATACACTGAGCCAAGAGAATCCATCAGAGGAGGTTGCAGGGACTCCTGTGGCAACTACGGTGCAGGGAAATAGTCACTGCCCAGAATGTCTGAAAAATGAAGTTGCTGTTAAGCTCAGGCACTTTTGCCCAAAGACTTAACTACAGTTTTTCAATTTACTTATATTACAAATGTGTTTAAATACTTCCTCTATGCTGGGTACTGAGCTAAAGTGTTACTGATGAAAAGTCCAGCTAAACATGTACCCAAAGATGTTTCTCATGAAAGATGAAAAGTCAACTTCTTAGTTGAGTTTTGAAGAGCCGCTAGCTATTAGTTTCATGAAAAGGTGAAAGGACACCAGATGAGGGAAAGCAAGAAGCGAAGCATGAAATAACTTGTCAAATTTGGGAAACTGCAAATACTTCTGGATGACTAGACAATATTTTTACTGTGAGGAAGTGATGGAGGGGGCAAAGCTGGAGAAGTAGTCAGAAGCCAGATGGTAGCCAATTTTGGTTGCTAAGATAGGGAGTTTGAATTCTTTACCCTGTAAGCTACAGTGGCCTATTGATAGAATTTGATCAGCAAAGTGAAATGATTAAAACTGTGTTTTAAGAAGATGGATATTATGAGAGTGTGGAAGACAAATGGGGAAAGAGCCATCTGAAACCCAGAGAACCCCATTAAGAATGAAAGCAATAATCAAGGTTAGAAGCAAGGGATAGTGACTAAAGCAGTGACCATTAGTAAAGCAGACTGAATTGGAGTCCTTGGTGACTAAATGAATAAGATGGAAAAAAAGGATTATAGAGAAAAGTGTAGCGACATTCTCACATTTTCTTTTTTTTTTTTACATGATTCACTTCATTGATTATGGTTCCTTTCATGAAGGTAGGGCATAAAGAAGAAGGATCAAGTTTGTGGAGGTAAGATGATGAGTTGAGACATGTTAAAATCTGGGATTTCTAAGGGGATATTTTAGTTGGTAAATTTATGTTAGAGTCTGATGGAAGAGAGGAGAAGGTGATTGACCATTATATAAAAATGGTGGTTTGGAGTCATGGGTAGACATGAGACCAGGAAATACCAATAACCAATATTTTCGAATATACATGCATGTACTTCTTCTCTAAGAACCATACTTTTACTGTCCGAATGATTGTAGCTAATTGGCCCACTCTGGACTAATCAGAAGATTTGTTGTTGTTCAATCGTTCAGTCGTGTCTGACTCTGCCACCTCATGGACTGCAGCATGCCTCGGATACCAGCCAGGAAACCTGACATTGAAATAATATCTCTGTAAATTGTAGAAATATAGTTAGGAACCATATTTGGTTATGAAAAAGCTAAAAAAATTAAGTGAAGAGGAATGGGTCATTCCTGAGAAGAGAGATGAGAGAGAGAATCTCCATGTTGCCCGATAGACTATAAGACTGTGGTAGTCCTTCATGAAGCCTTGGTTCCTGGAAACACCTCTAGAGTTCCTTCTAATAAGTCTCATCATCTTTCAGGATTTGAAATAGCTCAACTGACTTTTCCAACAAAGGTCCGTCTAGTCAAGGCTATGGTTTTTTCCAGTGGTCATGTATGGATGTGAGAGTTGGACTGTGAAGAAGGCTGAGCACAGAAGAATTGATGCTTTTGAACTGTGGTGTTGGAGAAGACTCTTGAGAGTCCCTAGACTGCAAAGAGATCCGACCAGTCCATTCTGAAGGAGGTCAGCCCTGGGATTTCTTTGGAAGGAATGATGCTAAAGCTGAAACTCCAGTACTTTGGCCACCTCATATGAAGAGTTGACTCATTGGAAAAGACTCTGATGCTAGGAGGGATTGGGGGCAGGAGGAGAAAGGGGACGACGAGGATGAGATGGCTGGATGGACGACAGAGGATGAGATGGCTGGATGGCATCGCTGACTCGATGGGCGTGAGTCTGAGTGAACTCCGGGAGATGGTGATGGACAAGGAGGCCTGGCGTGCTGCGATTCATGGGGTCGCAAAGAGTCAGACACGACTGAGCAACTGAACTGAACTGAACTGAATGAGTCTCATTCCACTCCATCAAACACCCTTATTTTCTTCCTTTATTTCGAAGGAAGTGAAAATGTTACTGAGAATCAGAGGAAGAATTGGAATACTATTTTGAAACTCTTAATGAAATTACAAACTAAATAATAATAACTACTTAACATAACAAAAATTGAGCCAATCAGGTTTATGTCTCCTACCCGAAACCCACAGTATTGCCTGCGATGTATTACTGTCAGAAAATCAAACGAGTATGATCAAGTCTCTAAATCTAACTGGAAATTTATGAGAAATAAATATAAGGTACCGAGGAACATGTGAAATTGTGCCATGGACATGAAATTGATGATATCCAGACTGTGGCAGCATTATCAGATAAATTATATAATTTCTTCATGCAAAAAATAGATGGGGGGAAATGGAAGGGTGATCCATTAAGTTAAATGAGATTTAAGGAATACATGAATTGATTTTTAAAGACAGACTGTTTTTGGTCATGAGTCTTGAGTATTTTAAAAGATAATGAGATAACTACAGAAATTTGTTCACTAACTGGATATTTTATGATATTAAAGAACTATTGCTTTTAAATATGATATAATGAATGCCTTTTTTGAATTCTTACACTTTTGAGGTACATACATTAACAGATGAAAAATATAACTGCTGAGATTTCCTTCAAAATTAATAAAATGTGACAAAGTGAAGTAAGGAATATAGATGAACCAGATTGGCTCTGGAGTTGATAATAAAGTTGAGGACCCAGTATATTATTGTCTCCACTTTTTATGTGTTTAAAATTTTTTATGACAACAAGTTTTGTTTTGTTATTTTTAGTAAGGGCCTCAATATACCAAGAATGTGAAGCTAGTTTAACCTCTGAATGTCAGTGTAGCACATCATATCACAACAAGTAATAAAACTCACTTAGTTATTTCAAAAGATGCAGAAAAATCATTGACAAAATCCAGTACCCTTTCTAAAGCCCTCAACAAAATAGAAAAAGGAGAGAGACCTTATCAATCTGATAGATACCATCTGTGAAAAACACGTAGTTAATTTGATATTAATACAACAATGCTTAAGCTATCTCTATTTGCAAATGGTGTGATTTTCTATATAGAAAATCCTATACAATTCACTAAAAGCCTATTAGAATAATAAATGAATTCAGTAAGTATGTAGAACACACGATCAATATATAAAAATAAATTGTATTTCTATACACTAGTAATAAATAATCTGAAAATGAATTTAAGAAAACAATCCAATGATATTGTTGTTTTTCAGTCACTCAGTCATGTCTGACTCTTTGCAACCCCATGGACTGCAGCATGCCAGGCCTACCTCTCTTTCACCATCTCCT
Organism: Aepyceros melampus; assembly: GCA_006408695.1. Classification (NCBI taxonomy): domain Eukaryota; kingdom Metazoa; phylum Chordata; class Mammalia; order Artiodactyla; family Bovidae; genus Aepyceros; species Aepyceros melampus. The sequence continues at coordinate 300,511 of SJXQ01005715.1, forward strand.
GGACCATGCTCAAACTCATGTCCATTGAGTTACTGATGTCATCCAACCAACTCATGCTCTGTCATCCCCTTCTCCTGCCTTCAATTATTCTCAGCCTCAGAGTCTTTTCTAATGAGTTGGTCCTTCATATCAGGTGGGCAAAATATTGGAGTTTCAGCATCAGTAGTTCCAATAAATATTCAGGGCTGATTTCCTTTTGGATTGACTTGTTTGATCCTTGCAGTTCAAAGGGCTCTCAAAAGTCTTCTCCAATACCACTATTCAAAAGAATCAATTCATGGTGCTCAGCCTTCTTTATGGTTCAACTCTTACATCCATACATGACTATTGGAAAAACCATAGCCTTGACTATATAGACCTTCATTGGCAAAGTAATGTCTCTGCTTTTTAATATACTGTCTAGGTTGGTCATAGCTTTTCTTCCAAGGAGCAAGTGTCTTTTAATTTCATGGCTGCAGTCAACGTCTGCAGTGATTTTGGAGTCCAAGAAAATAAAGTTTGTTACTGTTTCATTGTTTCCTCATTTATGTGGCATGAAGTGATGGGACTGATGCCATGATCTTAATTTTTTTGAATGCTGAGTTTTAAGCCAGCTTTTTGACTCCCCTCTTTCACTTTCATCAAGAAGTTCTTTAGTTCCCCCTTCACTTTCTGCCATAAGGGTGGTGTCATCTACATATCTTAAGTCATTAATATTTTTCCCAGCAATTAATTTCATGGCTGCAGTCAACATCTGCAGTGATTTTGGAGTCCAAGAAAATAAAATTTGTTACTGTTTCCATTGTTTCCTCATTTATGTGCCATGAAGTGATGGGACTGATGCCATGATCTTAGTTTTTTGAATGCTGAGTTTTAAGCCAGCTTTTTGACTCCCCTCTTTCACTTTCATCAAGAGGTTCTTTAGTTCCCCTTCACTTTCTGCCATAAGGGTGGTATCATCTACATATCTGAAGTCATTAATATTTTTCCCAGCAATCTTGATTCCAGCTTGTGCTTCATCCAGCCTGGCATTTCGCATGATGTACTCTGCATATAATTTAAATAAGCAGGGTGACAACATACAGTCTTGACGTACTCTTTTCCCAACTTGGGACAAGTCTGTTGTTCCATGTCCCATTCAAACTGTTGATTCTTGACCTGCATACAGATTTGTCGGGACACAGGTCAGGTGGCCTGGTATTCCCATCTCTTGAAGAATTTTCCACAGTCTCTTGTGATCCATACAGTCAAAGTCTTGATGTAGTCAATAAAGCAGAAGTAGATGTTTTTCTGGAACTCTTTTGCTTTTTCTGCAACCCTCNTTCTGTAGAATCTGTCTCTTATACACATCTGCTTTTGAACTGTGGTGTTGGAGAAGACTCTTGAGAGTCCCTTGGACTGCAAGGAGATCCAACCAGTCCATTCTGAAGGAGATCAACCCTGGGATTTCTTTGGAAGGAATGATGCTAAAACTGAAGCTCCAGTACTTTGGGCACCTTATGCGAAGAGTTGACTCATTGGAAAAGACCCTGATGCTGGGAGGGATTGGGGGCAGGAGGAGAAAGGGACGACCGACGATGAGATGGCTGGATGGCATCACAGACTCAATGGACGTGAGTCTGAGTGAACTCCGGGAGTTGGTGATGGACAGGGAGGCCTGGCGTACTGCGATTCATGGGGTCGCAAAGAGTCGGACACGACTGCGCGACTGAACTGAGCCTATTTTACTGAATGTGAGAAAACACTGATTCTAAGACATGCTATCATTCTACATGCCACTAAGAAAGAAAGGAAACTGTCAATAGTAATTATAAGATACCATCAATTGTAAGGTCCATGTTGATGTTAGAGCTTCTCAGATGTGAAAAATATACATTTCAAAATCAATGAACTATGGCAATTCATGCCAAAAAAGTTCTTGATTGGGTAGGGAACTAACTTCCTATCTGTAATCGTCAGATGATATGCTATTGCTGAAAACTCTATTGAAGTTAAAAAAAAAAAAAAAGAAAGAGAACTTAGCAGCAACAGCTTTTGTTCACCACACTGTACCTTAAACAGAGGCTCCTAAAACTGTGAGTTGTCATAGAGGGCACACTGGTAAGGAATGGGAGGAAAGAAGAAATAAACATGGCTCTGTGCTGGGCCATTTGTAAGCCTAATATTTTCTATTCCTAAATATAACACTGAGAAGTCATTGTTATTATAACACTATTGGATATTTTGGGAAAAGTGTGGGATTTCTATTCAGGAAGAGCTGGATTCAAATATAGGCTCTACCATTCGCAGTGTGATCTTGGATAAACCACTTAACTTTTTGAATCCCAGTTTCTTCATTTGTAAGTAAGAGGAAAACTAATACCATGAAAATTTATTGTAAGGATTAAAGACAATATATGTAAAGCATCTGGCCCTTTAGTATTCAACAAATATTGGCTATTTCTATTATAGATGAGATACAGGCAATATGGGATCAAATGACTATGTTCTAAGATCACATTCTAATGAATGGGCAGATCATGACCTAAACTGTGTCTGTCAGGCTTTCCCCAGGCCATGCTATAAAAGCTAGGAGATTCCAGCATGCCTGGGCCTTGATGTGGCATAACATAACATAACAGGCGTAACATAATGCCTGCTCTGGAGTGGTTCAAAATGGAAATATGAACATAAAAGGAATGTGTGAAACAGCAAGAACAATAATGCAGTGATCTGAGTAGCCCAAGGCTCACAACATTTGAGTTTTCTTAGCAGAAGAGAATTTTAAGCCCAGCACAGAAAGAAATAACGATCTGGATTTGGAAAGAAGATAAGGGAGTGTTTCAAGCAAAAGCATAGAGTCAAGAATTAGGCAAACTCTTGTGATCCCCAGCTAGGATGGAGTGTTTCCAACCATTTTCAATCATGTCAAGTATCTCTTAAGGCTCTTGCTTGACTGATGAAAGATCACAGTCCTCCAAAAGTAACATGCTATTGTGTAAAAAAGCAGTGAATGATTGTAGTACCAATTCTTCCATTCATTAGTTACAAAAACCTGTTGAAGTTCTCTGAGTCCCAGTTTCTTTACCAGTAAATATGAATAATCACAGCTCCTCCTCCTATTTCATGATATTAACATAAGCATCAAATGAGACAAATTATGAAGTGCTATATAAACATCAGAAATTATTATTAGGATGGCTTTAAAAAATAGGATTATCTGTTTACATCAAATCTTCCAAAAAAGGAAACCTATAAAACTTTAGGAAAGGTATTCCCAAACCCAGGAATTTGAAGGAAAAAAAATTGCCTCTTCAAAATATATTGCCTCTTTCAGGAGGGACTTGAAATGCTACTTTTGTGAAATGGACTGACCAACTGAGGAGAGTCTATTCCAGGCTGTACCAAAGAATTCATGGTCCCACTTGAAGTACTATATTCTGTCCTTAACAACAAAAAATCCCAATAGTTGTCTTACAGGGAACATCTCAACTTTACTATCTTGAGAGAATCTTACTTGTTACAAGTTTAAAACACTGATGAATTGTGTCTGAAGCCTCTCTGGTTCATCTAGTCAACACACTTCTTCTCTAGTTCTACTCCCAAACTTAAGCTTAAGATCTGAGTAGTACTTAAAGGTAAACACACTGTGGATATTTGAAATAACTGAAGATGAAATGTCAACACATGCTGTATATGATAAAATATAGAAAACAATAGAAAGAGAAAAGGAGCTTCAGGAAGGAAAGAATGGTAAGAAGGAAGGAAGAAGACAAAGTATTAAAACAATGAAAGATTTAAATTTACCTATTATAAAATAAAGATCTTCACATTGGATTAAAAGTCAAAATAAGATTGTGTCAAAACTATGAATAAATAATTATTAGATGAAAGTACTTACTGTGTTCTAAGCAGTAGGCCAAACACCATATGCACACTAAACCATATAACCTGCACTAACAGTCTATGAGTTGGGCTCAATTGAATGATGAAGCATGAAAGGATTATGTAATTTGCTCAAGGCCACAACTAGTAAATGGTAGAGCTGGATTTTTAAATCACATCTGTCAAATGCACAAGAAATAAACAAGGATAAATAATATAAATAGGAACAATAATAAAGTGATTTATTAGATACTGAACATTGTGCCTTATACAATAACAGAGCAACTTCCTTCTGATGGATTAGGCTATGATAATTTCCCCAAAGCACAAAATATACAGATCACATTCACTAACCTCAATGCAATAAAAGTAGAAATAAACAAAAATTAAAGAAAATTGAATTATGAAAATAAGAAATGCACTTCTAAATAACTTATTGTTCAAAGAAGAATAATAAAAGATACTATAATTATGCCAATGATTTAGAAAACTAATTATCAGTGATTTAGAAATCCAGTGACTTAGAAAACAACAATATATCAAAAGTATGGAATATTCCAATAGCTTTACTCAAATAATTCATTGCTATACAGATCACATTCACTAACCTCAATGCAATAAAAGTAGAAATAAACAAAAATTAAAGAAAATTGAATTATGAAAATAAGAAATGCACTTCTAAATAACTTATTGTTCAAAGAAGAATAATAAAAGATACTATAATTATGCCAATGATTTAGAAAACTAATTATCAGTGATTTAGAAATCCAGTGACTTAGAAAACAACAATATATCAAAAGTATGGAATATTCCAATAGCTTTACTCAAATAATTCATTGCTATAAATACTCTTCTTAATAAATATAAAGGATGAAAACATACATTACTTCGAATCTAACTAAAAAACTTGCAAAGGAAAAAACAGGTCCAAGAAAAACAGAAATGAAGAATTAGTAAAGATTAAATCTGAAACTTATGATTTAGAGAATAGAAGAAGTAATAAGCGGTATAAGAGGTAGTTCTATTACAAGAAAATATATAAACCTTTGGGTAATTTAGTCAAGTGTAATATAGAGAAGTAACAAAGATATGAAGAAATGAAAAAGATAATATAAACATAGCTATGGAGGCAACTCAAAATTAAAAGATAAAGTATCTAGAAAAATGATAATAAATGTACAAGGAGAAATATTTAACATTTTTCTGAAAGCATAAAAATAGTTTAATAAATAAATGCATAAATAAATTTAAACACATATCTTATATCTTGTTCAGGGATAGGAAAAGTAAATCCTTAAAATAATCTATCAGTCAGTCAGTCAGTCAGTTCAGTCACTCAGTCATGTAATCTATACTTTAAACATAATCCCAATAAAAATTCTGAAGGATATATTTGGAACCAGCTAAGCTGATTCTCAGCATCAAACAAAAAAAATAAGCACATGAAGATATCCAGGAGAATATCCAAGCTGATACCCACAAGGGTGATGGCTAGCCTTACTGGATACTTTCAAAAGTATTATAAAGCTCAAGTTGTTAAAATGTTTTTACACCATGAATGAAGATACAGATACAGTAATGAAACCCAAAAGGGAGTTCAAAAATAAATGCTAATGACTTGAGAATTTAGCATAGGATATGATATTTAAAATCAGTGGGTAAATGGTGGAATGTAAAATTATTTTGGAAAAACTGACTAGTGGTTTGGGGGGGAAATACAGCTCTATTTTTAACAAAAGAACCTGATCCTTTTTTTCCTGCTAGTCTCCAGCACCACAGCTGGTGTCTATGCATTCTTTCACTCCATAGCAATGGGCTATCACAAGCCACCAAAATGCACTGTAAATTATAAATTTTGTGGCATGGTCAAAGAAGGGCCATAAAGAATCTTGCCTAAGGAGCTACTCTGATTTAACTTGGATAGTAGGGGTTGTGACTAAGTGGTCATATCAGTAAGGATTCTTCTGAGAGAACCTACATATATTATCTGCCTTCTGCAAGCTGAAGACCCAGGAAAGCCAGAAGTGTAGTTCAACTGGAGTCCAAAGGCCAGAGAACTGGAGCTCTAATGTCACAGGGCAGGATTATAGATGAACTTAGCAGCAGCAGCAGTAGCAGCAGCAGCAGCTGAAGCAAAGAGCAAATTCCCTCTTCCTCCATAACTATCTGGCCCTCAACTGATTGAAATGATGCCTACCCACTTTGGAGAGGGCAATCTTCTTTACTTCAGTCTAAGAATCCAAATACTAATCTCTTCTGGAAACACCCTCAGAGACACACCCAGAAATAATGATTTTCCAGCTATCTGGGCATCCCTTAGCCTAGTCAAGTTGACATATAAAATTAACTATCTCAATGGTGGACTAGGACTTTCTTATACAATCCGTTTAGGTCCGTTGTAGCACTTAAGTCAATACTGGGCACATAATAGAACATTCATAGTTGAATTGCATCTCAATTGAAGTTTATTTTCATCATTCGACTGAATGTGAAAATGAAGAAAATTGTATTTATACCCAAAACTAGTTATGAAAACTTGATAAAAAACAGCAACTGGCTATTTGAATTCTCTACTCGTTGAATCATCAAAAAAAACATATTTATAAGGATGGACTTCTCTTCAGGAGAGAAATATGAAAATAGAGTTTAAGTGGTATCAGGAAGAACTGGATTAGAGAATCATTTAGCTTCCTTCAAACTTTGTTTTTATTTCATTTTCACTAAACAGCTTTGGACTACATATACGCACTCATAGGGAGAAAATATGCTGGAGAAAAATGCTGGCTTCCAGCATTTCAGGAACTGTGATAGTTATTTATCACTGTGAATTAATAATACTACAAATGATTATTAATTTAGTCAGCCAGATGACAGATGCTTACTTAACTCACAATATAGTTAATCATGTTTCAGGTTGTAGGAAGTAGGGAATCATGTGACATTTGATAGGAAAATGGTGATAAGCTGAAAGAACAAATGATCTCTTCCAATCCTCTTAAGACATTTCCTAATGTTTCTCCTTTTAGATGCCCTACCTTATTGTGTCACCCCCATGTTCTCTCTCCAGCACTGAACCAAAACCAACTACTTCCCTTTACCCTGATAAAACAGAGCAGCTAGTCTTAGACAGTTAATCAGGAACAATGTATATTATTTAACAGATTCACATGAAGTGTGAATCATTCTTCAAAAGTATCTTCCTTTTCAAAACATATGTCCTACATCCCTAATTTAGACAGTATGACAAATTAAAGTGAAAGTAGTAATGCACTGGGAAGAAAGAGACAGAATCTAGGGCAGGAGACCAACCACAGGTAGCCTGGGCTTCCCTGACAATTAGCCCTCGTGCCTGTTCTCCTAAACTGTCTTGCTCTTCACAGCTCAACCTAAACAACTCCTAAAAGTTCCAGGATTCTTTGCAATGTATCTTGATGAATAAATGACATCAGGACTCCATCCTTGGTGTAGAAAGTCAAGACACAGAATCCTGTTCTTTACATGTGTGTTTTGTAAGCTGGTTATTTCAAAGTCTGGGTTCACATGCATTTGCGCTAAGAGCTGCTGCCCTAGTGTTAGGAATGGTCCTTCTTACTTACAAATTTTGTGAGCATCTTCTTTGGCCCAATGAGTATTTTGATTTCCTACTGACGAGGTTTCATTTATACATTGTATAAATGGAATATGCTACTAAAACTAAAGCAAACAAATAATCAGTAAGAATAGTATATCTGTATTGAAAACAAACTTAAAGTTACCAAAGGGGAAACACAGTGCGGGGGAGGGGGGGATAAATCAGGAGCTTGGAATGAACATATACATACTACTATATATAAGATAGATAACCAACAAGGAAGTCTATTCAATATTCTGTGATAACTCATATGAGAAAAGAATCTGAAAATGAATGAATATATGCATATGTTAATATAGAAATGAATCACTGAAACTAACACAACAGTGTAAATCAACTACACTCCAATAAAATTTTTTTTAAACTGAAGAAAAAAAAAACAGTACATCTGCAATGCAGGAAAGCTAGCTGAACCAATTCCTTTCTTTTTGCCTGCATGAAAATGGGGGTGGAAAAAATCAGAGAGCTCTGATATTTTGGTATCAATAGCAGTTTATTTCTTTGGAAACTGGGAAGCAGGGGTCAAGGAAGGATAAAGCCACACTTCTGTTCTCTTGGGTAACTTGTGTTTTATTGATCCACTGTCCCCAGATTTCTGATATCCTAGCCTCTTCACTATTGCTACTTCTCACAACACACTTCCAATCCTCAGTGACTGCTAAGCAAAAGAGAAGGTGATCTGGACCATACAGACAGCACATCATCAATTAAAAGTCATCTGAAACTGGAAAAGAGTTGGTTGCCAAATCTCTGAGAAGCACATCCTCTTAGGACTTTAATAATTCATTTATTGAATATATCCTATTTGAACTTCCCTAAAAGGTAGTTTTATCTTGTCTTCAAAAGCCAGTATATTTCTGAACATGTAACTTCATTTGTATTTCTATTTAACTGAGTCCAATTAAGCTTTTTTTTTCCTCCAGTCAATTCCTACAACAATCAAATATAGCTTGAAAAAATCTACTTTGAAGAACTACTTTTTAAATGAAAACTTGGTCAGGAAGAGGCACTTATACTATATGGATTAAGAAATAATGACAAAATAAAATAAAATTTTACCACCAAAGATTAACAAGCTCAGTTTAACAGAAATGTTCAAATAACCTCTGACAAACAAATCAGCATATCAGGACTGTAAAGCATGGCAATTAATATTTAAATATAACATAATGTTTCTCTCAGCCAAAACTTTTCCCATTGATAAGTTCCTATAGTATAATCTAGATTAACACTAAGCAAGTTTCTCTTTCTCTATCCCTCTATACACACACACACACACACAATGCACACACACCTATGTGATACAGAAAATTCATGTTCAAAATCACAAGTAATTTCCTGCTAAGTCTGAGAGAATTTAATGTCATGTTGCTTATAACAAAAGTAGTTTCAAACCACGGTGGACATTCAGGGCCTTCTTTGCCATTTCTGAAGGTGAATATTTCTCTCTACCTTTTCAAAGTGTGCTGCTGCTGCTAAGTCGCTTCAGTCATGTCCGACTCTGTGCGACCCCATAGACAGCAGCCCACCAGGCTCCCCCCGTCCCTGGGATTCTCCAGGCAAGAACACTGGAGTGGGTTGCCATTTCCTTCTCCAATGCTGAAAGTGAAAAGTGAGAGTGAAGTCACTCAGTCATGTCTGACTCTTCGCAACCACATGGACTGCAGCCTTCCAGGCTCGTCCATCCATGGGATTTTCCAGGCAAGAGTACTGGAGTGGGGTGCCATTGCCTTCTCCATTTCAAAGTGTATTCTTAAAGTATTATGTCTTCCTGTCCATCAGCTTTTTCAAGTACAGGTAGCACAATTCAGTGAAGAGTTACCTTTTTATTCCTGAAACTGCCTTTTGTCTGATTCTAATTTAATCTGAATTGATTTATATGAAAGTCAGGCAAGCAGACATTGTGTGGTGAGAACTATTTCAAAAAGAGGGCAGTGAGTAAATAGATTTAACAAGTCAATAATCACAGAGATGTAAAAGCTGACATGGAATCAGGCTGAGAAAACTTCTACTTGACTTTGAATTATTTCCAAGGCCTCCTTGTATCATACAACAATACTATCACATGACAGGATTTTCTTGAAAGCAACACTGCATTTATTGCAACCAGTGTCACTTTCCAAAAACAAAACACATTAACTGCATAAGCTCATCAGAATGAGAGGAAATATGGTCAACCATATAGCAAACCTCCCAAAGAAAATTCCAAAGAAAGGCAATGCCAAAGAATGTTCAAACCACCGCACAGCTGCATTCATCTCACATGCTAGCAAAGTAACGTTCAAAATTCTCCAAGTCAGGCTTCAATATTACATGAACCATGAAGTTCCAGATGTTCAAGCTGGATTTAGAAAAGTCAGAGGAACCAGAGATCAAATTGCCAACATCCATTAGATCATCAAAAAAGCAAGAGAATTCCAGAAAAACATCTACTTCTGCTTTATTTATTTGACTACGCCAAAGCCTTTGACTGTGTGGATCACAACAAACTGTGGAAAATTATTCACAAGATGGGAATAACAGACCATCTGACCTGCCTCTTGAGAAATCTGTATGCAGGTCAGGAAGCAACAGTTAGAACTAGACATGGAAAAAAAGACTGGTTCCAAATTGGGAAAGGCTTATATTGTCACCCTGCTTATTTAACTTATTTGCATTGTACCTCCTGTGAAATAACAGGCTGGATGAAGCACAAGCTGGAATCAAGATTTCTGGGAGAAATATCAATAAGCTCAGACACACAGATGATACCACCCTTACAGCAGAAAGTGAAGAAGAGCTAAAGAGCCTGTTAATGAAAGTGAAAGAAGAGAGTGAAAAAGTTGGCTTAAAACTCAACATTCAGAAAACTAAGATCACAGGATCCAGTCCCATTCAGTTCAGTTCAGTTCAGTTCAGTTCAGTTGCTCAGTCGTGTCCGACTCTTTGAGACCCCATGAATCGCAACACACCAGGCCTCCCTGTCCATCACCAACTCCCGGAGTTTACTCAGACTCACGTCCATCGAGTCAGTGATGCCATCCAGCCATCTCATCCTCTGTCGTCCCCTTCTCCTCCTGCCCCCAATCCCTCCCAGCATCAGAGTCCTTTCCAATAAATCAACTCTTTGCATGAGGTGTCCAAAGAACTGGAGTTTCAACTTTAGCATCATTCCTTCCAAAGAAATCCCAGGGATGATCTCCTTCAGAATGGACTGGTTGGATCTCCTTGCAGTCCAAGGGACTCTCAAGAGTCTTCTCCAACACCACAGTCCAAAAGCATCAATTCTTCTGTGCTCAGCCTTTTTCACAGTCCAACTCTCACATCCATACATGACCACTGGAAAAACCATAGCCTTGACTGGACGGACCTTAGTCGGCAAACTAATATCTCTGTTTTTACTATGCTATCTTGGTTGGTCATAACTTTTCTTCCAAGGAGTAAGCATCTTTTAATTTCATGGCTGCAGTCACCATTTGCAGTGATTTTGAAGCCCGAAAAAATCAAGTCTGACACTGTTTCCACTGTTTCCCCATCTATTTCCCATGAAGTGATGGAGCCAGATGCCATGATCTTAGTTTTCTGAATGTTGAGCTTTAAGCCAACTTTTTCACTCTCCTCTTTCACTTTCATCAAGAGGCTCTTTAGTTCCTCTTCACTTTCTGCATAAGGGTGGTGTCATCTGCATATCTGAGGTTATTGATATTTCTCCCAGCAATTTTGATTCCAGCTTGTGTTTCTTCCAGTCCAGCGTTTCTCATGATGTACTCTGCATAGAAGTTAAATAAGCAGGGGGACAATATACAGCCTTGACGTACTCCTTTTCCTATTTGGAACCAGTCTGTTGTTCCATGTCCAGTTCTAACTGTTGCTTCCTGACCTACATACAGATTTCTCAAGAGGCAGGTCAGGTGTTCTTGTATTCCCATATCTTGAAGAATTTTCCACAGTTTATTGTGATCCACACAGTCAAAGGCTTTGGCATAGTCAATAAAGCAGAAATAGATGTTTTTCTGGAATTCTCTTGCTTTTTCCATGATCCAGCACATTAAGTAAGTAAGTAAAGTCACTCAGTCGTGTCTGACTCTTTGTGACCCCATGGACTGCAGCCCACTAGGCTCCTCAGTCCATGAGATTCTCCAAGCAAGAATACTGGAGTGGGTTGCCATTTCCTTCTCCAGGGGATCTTCCCGACCCAGGGATCGAACCCGGGTCTCCCGCATTGGAGGCAGACGCTTTAACCTCTGAGCCACCAGGGAAGTCCAGCACATTTACTTCATGGAAAATAGATAGGGAAACAATGGAAACAGTGACAGACTTTATTTTGGGGGGTTCCAAAATCACTGCAGATATTGACTGCAGCCATGAAATTAAAAGACATTACTCCTTGAAACAAAAGCTCTGACCCACCTAAACAGCATATTAAAAAGCTGAGACATTACTTTGCCAACAAAGGTCCACCCAGTCAAAGCTATAGTTTTTCTAGTAGTCATGTATGGATGTGAGAGTAGGACTTATAAAGAAAGCTGAGTGCCAAAGAAATGATGCTTTTGAACTGTGTTGTTGGAGAAGACTCTTGAGAGTCCCTTGGACTGCAAAGAGATCAAACCAGTCAATCCTAAAGAAAATCAATCCTGAATATTCATTGGAAGGATTGATGCTGAAGCTGAAATTCCAATACTTTGGCACCTGATAAAGACCCTGATGCTGGGAAAGATTGAAGGTGAGAGGAGAAGGGGACAACAGAAGATGAGATGGTTGGATGGCATCATCAACTCGATGGAGATGAGTTTGAGCAAGCTCTGGAAGTTGGTGATGGACAGGGAAGCCTGGTGTGCTGCAGTCCATGGGGTTACAAAGAGTCGGACATGACTGAGCGACTGAACTGAACTGATAGCAAACATTTTCTCTTCAGACTAAGCTAGACTTTCATTAAGAAATAAGTCCTGTTTGATTTAGTTGTAGATCAAAATTAATAGTCTGTAGCAATCTAAAGAAGGGCAGTAGATCTTGCTAATAGTTAAAGAAAGATGGCTTATTTGTTATGTTGGACTCTTGAGACAAAATCTGAGATAACAGAGCTCCAGGTTCCAATGATCATCACATTTATTCTGTCTTTGCCTCTGGAGCAGCATTTCTCAAACTGATATTTAGTGGCACTATGCTTAAAAGTGTGTTAGTCATTCAGTGGTGTCCAACTCTTTGCGACCCCATGGACTATAGCCTGCCAGGCTCCTCTGTCCACGGGATTCTCCAAGCAAGAATACTGAAGTGGGTTGCCCTCCTCCAGGGGATCTTCCCAGGGATTGAACCCATGTCTCTTGCATTGGCAGGTAGATTTTTCACTGTGTGAGCCACCAGAGAAGCCCTTAAAAAATGTGTTCTCTGGTCACCTATGGTTGCTGTCTTTTACACATTCTATTCCCCATTGGAGACACACCATGAATATCAGCATATTTAAATTTCTAAGAATTCTTCCAGTAAAGAAATGTGCTTAGCCTAGCATTTGCCAAGCTTATTTGACAACAGAAGTAATTTTTGTTTTCTTGGAACACCAATTAACATCTCATAGAATTATTATTTCAAGAAAGACCTTCATAGTGGATGTAGTAATGCCTTCAAGTCATCCACTCAAGGACTTCTTAACGACTAAAGGATTTATTCCTTAGCTTCTGGGAATGACTCTGGCTGACTGCCCTCAGCTGCCAGCCTCTCCAGAAATTACCTTTAGCTGAAGAGACTGCCTCTTCTAAGTTCATAATCCTTTCCCAGGGACCAAATGGAGTAAAAATTGGGTCAAGACAGAAGCATAAATCTCATCATGTATGCCAAGTTTCTTCAGTTGGGTCTGACTTTTTGTGACCCTATGGACCATAGCCTGCCAGGCTCCTCTGTCCATGGCATTTTCCAGGCAACAATACTGGAGTGGGTTGCCATGCCCTCCTCCAGGGGATCTTCCTGACCCAGGGATTGAACTCACATCTATTATTCCTCCTGCATTGGCAGATGAATTCTTTACCACAAGTGCCACCTGGGAAGCTCAAATGCTCCCCATAATTTGGGACAACTCCAAAGGACTGTCCCAGTTTCACAGCCCATCTTGGGGTTGCCTGAGGCCTTTGCTGCACCTGTTTCTCAGCCCAAGTTTTCTCTATCTGCCCACTCTGGTTTTCTTCCCTTCTCCTCCCCTCCCTTGCACAGTTGTTGGTCTTGATAACATGGCTTAATAAACTTCCTGAAACTCTGAGTTTGCTTGTGGAACAACCGAACCTACAAAACATATTAGGACATTTAGCCTAATGAAGACTGCAAGGAAAGAAGGAATATATGCCAAACCATTTGTGGAAGAGAACATTCCAGGCTTGGAAAGATTTATAGGAAACCTAAAGTGAACAATGAACCTCCAATTATTTTAAGAAGCACAGGCTTGGAGTGCCAGCTGAAGAAGGATAGGCTATATGAGAAATCTATGAAGACAGCTGGTTTTGAGGAAACAAAGATTCTGGCCACCTCAAAAGAGATAAAAGCTTGAAATGCTAATGAAAACTCATAGGTCTTCATCATTATCATCTGAATTACTGGCTTCTTAACAATTTTTCCTCCCTCTAATCCTGCCGTCTTTCTACCCATTCACTTCTAGGAGCCAGAGTGATGTTTTTAAAATGTAAATATGATCATGTCACATCCTAATTAAAACCCTTCAATTGTGTGCACTGCTCTCAAAGTTCTTAGCTGACACAGAAGGCCCTTTGTGATTGAACCTCTTGAGTCACCGTGACTCAGTAATCCATATACCTGCTCTATTGAACTTTGGTTCCTTGAAATGGAATGCTCTAGAATGATTCTGGGTCTCTGCCTATGCTATTACCTTTGCTCAGACCCCTTCCAGCCGCTCCCATTTATTCATCATTTAGATCCCAGCTTAAGAGTCATCTCCTTTAGGAAGTTTTCCATGACCACCCTAATCAAGACAGTTTAGTACCCACCATGCTTCTATACCACTTTGAACTTCCCCTAATTTAGCACGCAGTATAATGTAATTGACTGTTTAATAATATGCTTCTCCTTCCAGTAGATCGTAAGGTCATCAGCGATAGGGACTATACCTTACTCATGGAACCTGCTCAATGGTGATTAGCACATAGTAGTTACTCAATAATTATGGAAAAAGCATACTAATAAATATCTAGCTACCTAGCATTTCTTGACTCTAAAATAGTAATGCAGAGCCTCCCTAATGGCTCAGTGGGTAAATAATCTGCCTACAATGCAGGAGATGCAAGAGACACAGGTTTAATTCTTGGGTAGGGAAAATCCCCTGAAAGGGAAATGGCAACCCACTTCGGTATTCTTGCCTTGAAATCCTATGGACAGAGGAGCCCTGTGGGCTACAGTCCAAAGAGTTGCAAAGAGATGGACATGATTGATGACTAAGACCAGACGTTGTGACAAAGGCCAAATGAATGTTAAATCTCCATCTTTCCTTAATAAAAGTAATATTTAGAGACTATTAAAAAAAAAACTAATGCCTTTTTCTGTAGCCACACTTGGCTTAATAATTTATGTTCCAGCTCAACTAAATTATTTAGTATATATATTTGGGAATACTATCTATTTATGTAGCTAGCTAGCTACCTAAAATACAATGTATTAAGCATTAGGTATATATTAGACACAATTCCTACCTCTAGGAGACCTGCAATTTTGTTGAGAAAAAACTAGAGAACATATCATTAAGCTTTTTGGTTTAAATGAGCAGTTTCTGAATTGGGTGTCATGATCAGTAGTAAAATGTATCACACATAATTTATTACTAATAAAAACTATAAAAATACAAAAATAGTTTTAATAAATAAGAGCAATTTCAAGATATTGCTTTAATATCTCTCTTGCTTTGCAATCCAATTTCCAGCTCAACTAAATTATTGAGTATATATATTTGGGAATACTATCTATTTATGTAGCTAGCTAGCTACCTAAAATACAATGTATTAAGCATTAGGTATATATTAGACACAATTCCTACCTCTAGGAGACCTGCAATTTTGTTGAGAAAAAACTAGAGAACATATCATTAAGCTTTTTGGTTTAAATGAGCAGTTTCTGAATTGGGTGTCATGATCAGTAGTAAAATGTATCACACATAATTTATTACTAATAAAAACTATAAAAATACAAAAATAGTTTTAATAAATAAGAGCAATTTCAAGATATTGCTTTAATATCTCTCTTGCTTTGCAATCCAATAGGCTTTCTTGAGTGGAAGATGAGGAAGTTAATGCTAGTTCATTAAAAACTATTCCTAGTAGCAGCAACAGCAGCAGTCCTAACTGAATCCATAGAACTTTGTCTTATAAGTGAATCCATCCATGTGTGATACATGGTGAGAACCTCTGGTTTAGACTGTAAATGCGATACAGTTTCATAGACTGCAGAAATCAGTTTGGCTAGAGGCATGTAGGAAGGCTACAGGTAAGATGTCTGCTCTATTGAGAATCTAGCCAGTTCAAAGGTTGGCCACAGCAGTAAGTTGATATGTGTAACTTGTGTAAATCCGTATCTACATGTTTGAAATAGGGAATGGTTTGGTTTAATCTCACTAAATTTTAACATAGATTTCTTTTATATACAATGAGATATCTAGTGGGACTTTTCAGATCACGCTGGCATAGGCAATGAAGCTTCAAAGATGGAAAACAGACTCTAAAACACTTGCACATTCTTAGGAGACCCAACAAGAGCTAGGGCCAGAAACTCTCATAAAGACTTACAAAAAGTGGAAAAGCTGACTATAAAACCATTAACCACTGTCCCAAGCCTCTACTCCTTGGTCAATCCATAAAAGACCAGGAGAGTGGGAGACAAGAGTGAATTAGAGTTGTCAAGACTGCCAGTTTACAATGAAAAGTCTTTTCCCTTTCTTCACTATGTGGGAAAGGGCAAAAGTTACTCCCTCCCACAGTCAAGTGGAGAGAAGAGCCAAGAAAATAAGGGCTCCTTGCAAGAAAGTGAAGCTGTTATCTCATTTCCTAGCTGGATACTTGCTAAGCTATAAACTATAGGCCCATCTCTGTGCTTCTATAAGAATAGAGTAGACCTTGGTGAAGGAATTCTTGGCAGAGCTTGATGTATTTCCCTATTAATTGAAGTATATATGAACATACAGGGGTTGGCTGCTTATCTGAAGGTGACAGGGTTTCATAAGTAGCTTGTACAGAGGGATAAGAAAACACCATGATACAGTCTTCCAAGGAAGAGATTAGATCTTAATGCTTGAGGACATGGAAGAGGACTTCAGCTGTGCCCATGATTTATCATGAGGAAAACAGAGATTACAGAAGGAGACAGAAAGCCAGAGAAGACATTAAGGATGTGGACCATAAGCAAGACATTTTTAAGAGGCCACTCCTCAGTAAAGGAAGCTAAAGTGAAGCTTAACACTGCCCCTTCCCAAGAAAACGATACCAACTATTTATGTAGATCAGTGGCCACCAGTAGGAGATGGAACCAGATAAAAGCAGAGTGAAAGCAGAGAATCTCGTTGTCAACAACAGATGACTAGTTGTATAAGGAGAAACCAGCCACTCTCCTATTTCTCTTCTCAGACCCAATGCTACAAGAGTTTAGACCTTAGAAAGGAAAGGGATACCAAGTCATCTCTAGTCCTACCCTCCCCTCCAACCACATCATGCCTCTTTCCACTCCTTAAGTCTTCCAAACATAAGGCTAGCCAACAATTCAATTCAGTTCAGTTCAGTCGCTCAGTCGTGTCCAACTCTGTGACCCCCTGAACCGCAGTATGCCAGGCCTCCCTGTCCATCACCAATACCTGGAGTCCACCCAAACCCATGTCCATCAAGTCAGTGATGCCATCCAGCCATCTCATCCTCTATCAGTGCCTTCTCCTCCTGCCCTCAATCTTTCTCAGCATCAGGGTCATTTTAAATGAGTCAGCTCTTTGCATCAGGTGGCCAAAGTACTGGAGTTTCAGCTTCAACATCAGTCCCTCCAAAAAACACCCAGGACTGGTCTCCTTTAGGGTGGACTGGTTGGATCTCCTTGCAGTCCAAGGGACTCTCAAGAGTCTTCTCCAACACCACAGTGCAAAAGCATCAATTCTTTGGCACTCAACTTTCTTTATAGTCCAACTCTCACATCCATACATGACCACTTGGAAAACCATAGCCTTGACTGGACGGACCTTTGCTGGCAAAGTAATATCTCTCCTTTTTAATATGTTGTCTAGGTTGGTCTAGGTCGGCTTCCCTGGTGGCTCAGAGGTTAAAACGTCTGCCTCCAATGCAGGAGACCCGGGTTCGATCCCTGGGTCGGGAAGATCCCCTGGAGAAGGAAATGGCAATCCACTCCAGTATTCTTGCCTGGAGAATCCCATGGATGGAGGAGCCTGGTAGGCTACAGTCCACGGGGTCGCAAAGAGTCGGACACGACTGAGCGACTTCACCTACCTACCTAGGTTGGTCATAGCTTTCCTTCCAAGGAGCAAGGGTCTTTTAATTTCATGGCTCCAGTCACCATCCACAGTGATTTTGGAGCCCTGAAAAATAAAGTCAACCACTGTTTCCCCATCTATTTCCCATGAAGTGATGGGACCAGATGCCATGATCTTAGTTTTCTGAATGTTGAGCTTTAAGCCAACTTTTCACTCTCCTCTTTCACTTTCATCAAGAGGCCCTTTAGTTCCTCTTNTAGAACAATTACAATATACTGTCATAAAAGTTATGAGAATTTAGTCATTCTCAAAATTATCTTACTGTGCAAATGTGTGCCTTCTTCTTAATCATGCACTTACCACACACTGTGGCCATAACTTTTAAGGTTTGAGGTGTAACAGTAAAACTAGTATGAATATTTTCCTACTTCAAAATTTCAGATAGAAGTTGCAGTAGATCTCAGCAAACTCAGCATCCAATTTTTTTTTCTTTCCTTATTAAGTCTAGAGCTTTCACCTTTTCACTTAAAGGAAGCACTTTATGGCTTTTCTTTGGCACATCTGAATTGCCAGCACACTATACACTTTGGCAACATTATTAAGTAAAATAAGGGTTACCTGAACTTAAGCACTGCCATATCGGCAACAGTCATCTGATAACAAAGGTTGGCTGCTGAGGGACCTTCTATCTAGATTAGGAATCTTTAAAGGATAAGGACTATGTCCTTTTTTCCTGTATATCATTACTAGCACAGTGCCTGACTATACATAGTATTAAAAATATTTGGTAAATAATCAACCCAGAAATTACTATCATTAACATATGGACTTTTCATCAGGAAAAGATCGAAGGCAAAAGGACAAGGGGGCAGCAGGGGGTGAGATGGATAGATAGCACCACCAACTCAATGGACATGAATTTGAGCAAAACTCCAGGAGATAGTGAAGGACAGAGGAGCCTGGTGTGCGGTGGTCCATGGGGTAGCAGAGTCAGACACGACTTATTGACTGGACAACAATAGCAGTATATCCTTGTAGCTTATGTATTTCATACATAGTGGTGTCTATCTCTTAATTCCCTATCCTTTTCTTGTTCCTTCCCTCTCCCCACTAGTAATCACCAGTTTGTTCTCCATATCTATTTTTTTTTTGTGATAGTCACTTGTTCATTTTTTAGATTTCACAAGTGTGTGCTCAGTTGCTCAGTCCTGTCAACTCTGTGACCCCATGGACTGTAGCCTGCCAATCTCTAGGCAAGAATACTGGAATGGGTTGCCATTTCCTTCTTCAGGGGATCTTCCCAACCCAAGGGATTGAACTTGGGTCTCCTGTGTCTCCTGCACTGGCAGGCAGATTCTTTATAAGTGAGTCACCGGGGAAGAGTCCACATATAAGTGATATCATACCTTATTAAGAAAGCCAAATCAAAATTTTAATATAACTTTTTACTTATTGACAGTAAATGCCATCATATTTACCTTCAAGGAAGCACAAACAGAGAGTTCATGGCTGTACAGGACTGATGCTGCCTGGCAGTGAAAATCTAAGGTGTTAGCATTTTTACTGGGATTGTTGCTGTTTTTAATATGCTTTGTTTCAAGGTTGCATGGATTTTGATTCTTCTGTTACAACTCTTCTGTAAGCCTAGTCCTAGCTTTTGACTTTTGCAGAAATTAATGTAACAGATTAATGTAAAAAATACCCACACTGCCCAATTATTTTTTTGGAATGTGTTCTTGGGAATGGAATCACAGGACTGAAGGGCATAAACATTTTTAAGGGTTGTTTTTCAGAGAAAATACATATATCTAAACTGCCCTCTGAAAAGGCTACGCACTGTGGTAATTAATTACTATTACTATTCCTCACCGTCTATGTACACAGGACTACCTTTTAGACACATAGAAGGACCACACTTTCTGGCCTGTCATGTTTTTGGGTGAAGCCATTTGACTAGTTCAGGGCAGTGACTTGTGAAAGAAGTGACTTGTGTCATTTCTGAACTGGAGCATTTAATTGTCAGGGCAAGACTTTCTAGGGTGGCACTGTACAAAACAACTTTGGTGATGATAAAAACATTCTTTATCTCAGTATGGTAGTCACTAACCACACACTGCTACTGAGCACTTGAAATGTGGCTAAGGTGGCTGAGAAAATGAATTTAAAGAATTTTTAATATATTAATTTAAACAGCCATACACAGCTAGAGGCTACTGTAGTAGACAGGCTTCCTGGTACCTCAGTAATAAAGAATCTGCCTGCAATGCAGGAGACGTGGGTTCAATTCCTGGTTCAGGAAGATCCCTGGAGAAGGAAATGGTAACCCACTCCAGTATCCTCACCTGGGAAATCCCATGAAGAGAGGAACCTGGCAGGCTACTGTCCATAGCGTCACAAAGAGTTGGACACGACTGAGACTAAACAACAACCAAAAGAACTGCAGTGGACAGTGCAGCTCTAGAGCTTTTTTACCTTCCACACAATCATGGACACAACGATGGCAGTGTTCCATACAACAGACACCCTAGCATGTTAGGTCCTAACGTGAGAGTGACACGGAATGGAACACAAGCCTAGTGGACATGCAGCTCGAAAACTAAGCCTTGCTTGTTTTAAGGTCTGAGGTTTTTGAGGGTTATGTTACCATAGCAAAACTGATCTTAACCTGAATGATAAATTACAACTTCTATGTAGTTCATGAGAGTATGTTAACCTATACTCTTGCTCATACTAGAATGGGGAAATTTTTCAATGACTTTTTTAGTAGTCATGACTTCTTTTAAAAGGTGGTTTCCACCTCTCGTGTCCTTCTTAAGCCCAACATTAAGGAAATCTTTACCAACAATTTTTTCTATTACTTTTTAAAAAATCTTCAATCTACAGAGATTAGAGTGTGAGAACAGAAAACAATTTTCTCTAAAATAAACAGATACCATCATTTACTAATTCAACTACCTCTTTTCCACTAATGCAAAAATGTCACCTTTATCATATAACAAATTTCATATATCTAGGAACTATCTTTTGATTCATGTTGAAATTTTCTGTCTAGTTTGGCATTAGTGTCACTGCTTTAATTACTACAGTTTCATAATACTTAACATCTCGTCAAGAAAATTCCTGCTCAACACTTTTTCACAGAATTTTCCTGGCTGTGTTTGAACATGTATCCTCAAGGATAATCTCTATATTCTCTTTGATATGTTCTAAAATAACATAGATCATACTGGGATATTGCAAAATTTTTAGATCTTTAATTCATTTCTGCTTTTTTCTTTTATGTTTTCATTTTTTTTTCTAATTTCAGCTGAAAACTCAATTTCATAAAGGCTAAATAATGACAGTGTTTTCCTTTGAGTACTTTTGGACCATATCAAATAGGTTTTGATTTGCTCTTACATTCTTATTACTCTCTGAATAGTGTGTAACTGGAATTTCACTACTTCTCAGCTAAGAACTGTTTAGAAATATTTTAAATTCCTGAAAAAACTGAGTTTTTATTTCCAACTGTACATGAATTTCTATATTTATAGCTCTGAAGATAATGTTAACCTTTAGCCTATTCCTACTTTTGTAACTTGAGGTTTTCTTTTGTAACCTAACTAGTCAATTTTAATAAATATTCTAATGCATAGAAAATGACTTACTATTTACTCAGATCTTCTACATCTCAGTTTGTCTATTAGATCTATTAATGATTGAGACAATTATGCAAAAATCTTATTTTTATTCTTTTTGACAATTTCTCCTTTTATTTGCTAAAGTTACAACCTTGTACCAGTTATTTGGCCTAAGGGTTCATCCAGTTCTACCTTTATGGATTACAGACATTATTATGAAGTCAATCTGTTTATCTTGGTGTTTTCCTTCAATTCAACTTGTAGACTTTAACTGGAAATTAAGATGTACATAAGTTCTAAACAGTATTAGCCTCCTCTATACCTTATATTTCGGAGGTGGGAATAGCAATCCACTCCAGTATTCTTGCCTGGAGAATCCCATGGACAGAGGAGACTGTCAGGCTATGGTCCATGGGGTTGCAAACAGTCGGACATGACTGAGCGACTAACACACACACACACACACCCCTTATATTTATATAGAGACAAATTTAAATGTTATTTATTAAATAATATTTTGAAAGCAGTGGTTTTCTTTGAGGCTTCTGGATTTTGGCTCTGTTCCTCATCAAGAACATATCTTAAATTCCCTACAGTTTCTCCAGCAAGTGGTGCTAGGAAAGTTGAACAGCCCTATGTAAATCAATGAAGTTAGAACACACCCCCTCACCATCCACAAAATTCAAAATGCCTTAAAGACTTAACATAAGACATCATAAAACTCTTAGACGAGATCACAGGCAAAACGTTCTCTGACATAAATCACCAATGTTTTCTTAGGTCAGTCTCCCAAAGTGATAGAAATAAAAACAAAAATAAAAAAATGGGACCTAACCAAACTTACAAGCTTTTGCACAGCAAAAATCATAAGCAAAATGAAAAGACAACCCACAGAATGGAAGAAAATATTTGCAAACAATGAAACTCACAAGGGATTAATTTCCAAAACACACACACAGCTCATACAACTCAACAACAACAAAAACAAACCCAATAGAAAAATGAGTAGAAGACCTAAACAGACCAACATTTCTCCAAACAAAAGTACAAATGGCCAACAGGCATGGGAAAAGATCAACATCACTATTAGAGAAATGAAAATCAAAGCTACAACGAAGTACCACCTTCACACGGGTCAGGGTGGCCATTATTAAAATGCCTACAAATAACAGATGCTAGAGAGGATGTGGAAAAAAGGGAACCCTCCTACACTGTTGGTGGGCATGTAAGATGGTACAGTCACTGTGGAAAACAGTATGGGGGTTTCTCAGGAAAACTAAAACTATGATCCAGCAATCCCAGTCCTGGGCATATATCTAGACCAAAACAGAATTCAAGAGACACATGCCCCACCGTGCTCACAGCAGCACTCTTCACCATAGCCATGATACGGAAATGACCTAAATGACCACTGACAGACGAATGGATAAGAAGACATGATAAGTATATGCAATGGAATACTACTCAAGTCAAAAAACAGAAAGAAATACTGCCATCTGTAGCAACATAGATGCAACTGGAGATTATCATGCTAAGTGAAGTAAGAGAAAGAGACAAATACCATACGATACCACTTATATGTGGAATCTAAACTATGAGACAAACGTACCTACCTATAAACAGAATCACTGGTATAGAAGACACACTAGTGGTTGCCAAGGGGGAGGGGGTTGGGGAAGGGATGGAGTGGGACACTGGGGTTAGCAAACGTAAAATTTTATATATAGAATGGATAAACAACAAGGTCCTATTGTATAGCAGAGAACTGTATTCAATACCCTAAGATAAATCATAATAGAAAAGAATATTTTAAAAAAGAATGTAGTAAAAAAAAAAAAAAGAAAGAAAGAACACATCTTAAATTCCCTGAAAAGAGAATGGTTAGTATTCACAATAAAGAGAAGAATGAGGTAGGGTGGGCCAAGGGGCAAAACGCAGAAGACTGGCCTTAGTTAGTAATCCTCTTTCCTACTCCCACTCCACTTTCTTCTACCAGTTTCCCAAATCTTGTCATTATGCTGATGCTAAATGAATTTCTTTATAAAACCTTATAAAAATTTCTATTTCTATTTTCTATTCCCAGATCTTTTACCACTTCTCCACATTTTTTCAATTAAAATTATACTAGTGAGAAACCAATGAACAGAGATAGAAAAGGGATATTTCTTATTACACACTTTTTATTAATAGTTTTTGATTTTTGAAGAATGTGAACTTGTTATTTTTAAATATGTAATTAATAGAAACTTAAAAACTGTATAGAAACCATTTTAAAAATTAGAATTCTGCTTACCAGTCATATTTTCATCCAATGGAAGAGAGACTCCTACGTCACAGATTTTAATTGTTTCAAAATCACCTTTAATAACAACATTTGAAGACTTTATATCTCCATGGAGCAGTTTCTTATCTTGGTGCAGATACTAAAATAGTGAAAAAATTTAAATATCTGAGAAAAAATACAAACTAATAAAAAAGTATATAACTTTCAAACAAAAACAACAACCTGAACTCCCTGCCTAACATACAGACTTGTGTCTATCATTTCAGACTGTTTGATACTAGAGAAGGAACCATCCCATGCCATCTCTTAGTCTACCATACTGACCAGAAATCGGAAAGATTCTTTGGAAATTGATGTCTATTTATAGATAAGCCAACCTAATTTTAATTTTCCAACCAACCCAACATACTTATACTTCAAAGATGATACTGCAGATTTCAAAATATACTACAATTTTATAAAACGGATAATTATTTTAGAAATAATTTTGTAACCTTCACAATGACACAGTTATCTCAAACAAATTGTTGAAATAATGCTACACATACTTCACAAGGAAAAGAGGAAACAGTAATGTAATCTAAGGCTTTATTTTAACCCTTTCTTAGAAATGACAAGTGATAATACTCATCCATAATCAAAAAATCCTACGAAACAGTTATTTTTTCATTCATCAGCATTTACGCATCTACACTCTATGACCTGGGCCTGCAAAAGATGCAGAAATAATTCTTGGTATTGAACTTGGAACACTTACTGTGCTTATTTAAATATTGTTAACCATAAATTGAATATGCTCAAATTATTTATAATGTAACATTAATTCCATTATACATACACAATTAAAATAATTATTAAGTGATTCAAATTCTTAGCTTTTGCAACCTATTTAAAATAGGTTTTTCTTTAAAATATTAAAATATATATTTTAAAATACATATATATATTTAGAAATAGTGCCTTTTTCCAGTTTTACATTTCATGAGTCAACTTTATTTGAACTCAACATGCAATTCTTGACATCACTGCATTACATAATGTGTTTTTCTGAGTCATCCAACAATTTTCTGGAGCCATGATTACTTAAGTTATTCAGGATATGGAATTTTTATTTCTAACAGTATGTATAATTCAAAGATACAATAATTTATTTGTATAACCCTGAGAGGATTTTTTTCATTTGACCTATAGATATATATTCACAATATCTAATAACATCCCACAAAGAAATCTTTGAAAGGCTGGTTTACAGCAACAGAGGGTTAGAATACACTCCCAGGAATAATGACTAAACAACAGTCCAATTAACTAAACTAACATGCAATCTCTATAAGCAAAACTCCCTGACTTGGATTATTTCAGGCCATGTGAAGGTGTGAAGGCCTCTAACAATACTTTGTTGATCAAAACAGTACATTCTTCAATATGAAAGATTCTATAAAGATTTAAGGCAACTCCTTCTCTTGGAAAAAAAATTTTCACCTTGTAACTAAGTATATTAGTATCTGTTCATCAATAGATGAATAGATAAAGAAAATGTGGGACACATACACACACACAATGGAGTATTACTCAGTCATTAAAAAGAATGAAACAATGTCATTTCCAACAACATGGATGGACTTAGTCATACTAAGCCAGAAAGACAAATACCATATGCTTTCAATTATATGTGGAATATAAAATACACAAAAGAACTTATTTACAAAGCAGAAACAGACTACAGTTATAGGGAACAGACTTGTGGTTGTCAAGGGGGAGGCTGGGTGAGAGAGGGAAATATTGGGAGTTTGGGGTTAGCAAATGCCAATTACCATATATAGGAGGATATACAACAACGTTCTACTATAAAGAACAGGGAATTATATTTAGCATCCTGTGATAAACCCCAATGGAAAAAAATATGAAAAAGGAGATACAGGTATAACTGAGTCACTATGCTGTACAGCAGAAATTAAACACAACACTGTAAATAAAGTATTTCGATTTTTAGGTTCCACAAAACTCATTCAAAATGTAATAGCATAGTTACCTTTAACCCTCTTGCCATGTTCAAAGCAACTTTTAAAATTGTGGCTGCTGGAAAAGGACCTCGGCTATCTTTATTTCGTTCTTCTATTAAGTCATTCAGAGACTTTTCACCTCCATACTCCATAGCAAGACACAGACTGCCATCGCTAGCTTTAGTGAAAGCACGGTAACCTTAAAGAAAACACGTCATTTTCTTACTGGAGTAGGGAAAAACAAAAGTATTTAATTCTTTTACAATAATGTGACTGAGAACAGATCTGGATCAACACTGTCAAATACAAAATGAAACAGATAATGCTTATAAAACTTATTTAGATCTAATTTTAAATGCCTTCAGTGTTAGCCAACAATATCACAAATTGAAATGTTTTTAACATTCTATGCCTTGCTAAATATAATGGTTTCACTAGACTTCAGTTCAGTTCAGTCGCTCAGTCGTGTCTGATTCTTTGCGACCCCATGAAGCGCAGCACGCCAGGCCTCCCTGTCCATCACCAACTCCTGGAGTTCACTCAGACTCACGTCCATCAAGTCAGTGATGCCATACAGCCATCTCATCCTCTGTCGTCCCCTTCTCCTCCTGCCCCCAATCCCTCCCAGCATCAAAGTCTTCTCCAATGAGTCAACTCTTTGCATGAGGTGGCCAAAGTACTCGAGTTTCAGCTTTAGCATCATTCCTTCCAAAGAAATCCCAGGGTTGATCTCCTTCAGAATGGACTGGTTGGATCTCCTTGCAGTCCAAGGGACTCTCAAGAGTCTTCTCCAATACCACAGTTCAAAAGGATCAATTCCTCAGCACTCAACCTTCTTCACAGTCCAACTCTCACATTCATACATGACTACTGGAAAAACCATAGCCTTGACTAGATGGACCTTTGTTGGCAAAGTAATGTCTGTGCTTTTGAATATGCTATCTAGGTTGGTCATAACTTTTCTTCCAAGGAGTAAGCGTCTTTTACTTTCATGGCTGCAATCACTATCTGCAGCGATTTTG
Source organism: Aepyceros melampus (assembly GCA_006408695.1). Classification (NCBI taxonomy): domain Eukaryota; kingdom Metazoa; phylum Chordata; class Mammalia; order Artiodactyla; family Bovidae; genus Aepyceros; species Aepyceros melampus. The sequence goes on from SJXQ01005715.1 coordinate 327,343, forward strand.
GAGCTCCCCAAAATAAAGTCTGACACTGTTTCCCCATCTATTTCCCATGAAGTGACGGGACCAGATGACATGATCTTCATTTTCTGAATGTTGAGCTTTAAGCCAACTCTTTCACTCTCCTCTTTCACTTTCATCAAGAGGCTTTTTAGTTCCTCTTCACTTTCTGCCATAAGGGCGGTGTCATCTGCATATCTGAGGTTATTGATATTTCTCCCAGCAATCTTGACTCCAGCTTGTGTTTCTTCCAGTCCAATATTTCTCATGATGTACTCTGCAGGTAAGTTAAATAAGCAGGGTGACAATATACAGCCTTGACGTACTCCTTTCCCGATTTGGAACCAGTCTGTTGTTCCATGTCCAGTTCTAACTGTTGCTTCCTGACCTGCATACAGATTTCTCAAGAGGCAGGTCAGGTGGTCTGGTATTCCCATCTCTTTCAGAATTTTCCACAGTTTACTGTGATCCACACAGTCAAAGGCTTTGGCATAGTCAATAAAGCAGAAGTAGATGTTTTTCTGGAACTCTCTTGCTTTTTCCATGATCTAGCAGATGTGGGTGACAATATACAGCCTTGACATACTCCTTTCCCGATTTGGAACCAGTTGTTGTTCCATGTCCAGTTCTAACTGTTGCTTCCTGACCTGCATACAGATTTCTCAAGAGGCAGGTCAGGGGGTCTGGTATTCCCATCTCTTTCAGAATTTTCCACAGTTTATTGTGATCCACACAGTCAAAGGCTTTGGCATAGTCAATAAAGCAGAAATAGATCATTTTTTGGAACTTTCTTGCTTTTTCAATGATCCAGCAGACATTGGCAGATTTGATCTCTGGTTCTTCTGCCTTTTCTAAAACCAGCTTGAACATCTTCATTTTCATGGCTCACGTATTGCTGAAACCTGGCTTGGAGAATTTTGAGCATTACTTTACTAGTGTGTGAGATGATTGCAATTGTGTGGTAGTTTGAGCATTCTTTGGCATTGCCTTTCTTTAGGATTGGAATGAAAACTGACCTTTTCCAGTTCTGTGGCCACTGCTGAGTTTTCCAAATTTGCTGGCATATTGAGTGTAGCACTTTCACAGCATCATCTTTTAGGATTTGAAATAGCTCAACTGGAATTCCATCACCTCCACTAGTTTTGTTTGTAGTGATGCCAGCAATAGGTGAGGGCAAAATTTTATGGCAGATATGATATTGAAGGGTTAAACTGAATTGGGTTGGACTGTTCCCTTTTTAAAGATTCCTAGAAAGGAAGCTGGGGGCTTCCTGGGTAGTGCTAGTGGTAAAGAACACATCTGCCAATGTAGGAGACATGAGATTCAGGTTCAATACCTGGGTTGGAAAGATCCTCTGGAGTAGGAAAGGGCAACCCATTCCAGTATTCTTGCCTGGAGAATCCCATGGACAGAGGAGCCTGGCAGGCTACAGTCCATAGGATCACAAACAGTTGGACACAACTAAAGTGACCTAGCATGCACACATAGGAAAGAAGCTATATAAATTTCCCAAGAAATCTGAATTAAATTGCCCTCAGTTAATTATTCCAAGAAACTAATAATACATCCAATTCAGAGAAAATGGCTGTTGTCTGCTTATTGTCCATTTTCTTTTCTATGTAGAGAATCTTTCTTTAAGAATAGATGTCAGAGTTTAAACAAATAAACTATAATCTCACAGCAAATGCTTACTGAGGCCCTAAAACATATAAACAGAACTTGGGCCTCTGGCTGTGTCTATGCATGTCAAATCTCAATATTTGCAAATATCCAAATATTCAACTAGTTCTTATCTTCACTCAAATACTTAACATAGTTACAGAACTCATGCCTTTATTGAATACTAGAGCCCCATTGAGTTGAGTAGAGAAACAAACAAACAAAAAAAAATTAGAAAATGTGGTATTTAAGGAATTCAGAAGATCCCTCCATGAACATAGGCCAATGTTGTGCTTTTTATCCACACAGCAATCTACCTCACTATAAGTAGCATCTCACACCTGCTCTTCTTAGAAATGAGATAATGCATGCAATCTCTTAGTACAGTGCTTAACACATACCAAGTGACATTTATCCAGCTCATCTCTCTGACCGTAAATATCACTTGCCCCCAAAGCCTATAAGGAAGTCTAAATCTTTTGCTTATTATCTTACAGATATTTGCTATCTAACCTATAGTTTGTGTCAGTAGCATGGGCATCACTGCAGTGCTTTTAAAATATACAGAATCTCAGGCACCACCCCAAACCTACTGAATCAGAATCTGCATTTTAACAAGATCCCCAGGTGATCTGCATGTTCAACAACATAGGCTGTCAAACTTCACTAAGTCAGAATCACCCCCAGATACTCAGTCTCAGTTTAGGGTGGGCCCAGGTGTTTTTTCAAAATACTTCCAAAAGCTTCTCAGATGATTCTAGGGTGCATCCAAAGTTGAGAATCATTGCATAGTCTTGCTCATGCTACCGTGTGTTCTTCACTTTGGATGGCAACTTCAGGTGAAAAGAATCTTTGCTCAAAAGCAAGCAAATGTGTTTTTTCTCTCTCATTCATTCATTAATTTAAAAACCATTCAGTGATTACTCTGTGCAAGGCAGCATGACAGCTACAGATAATACCACTGGAAAAAAGAGTGACACTGCCCCTGCTTTTAGGAGTTTGCATTCTAGTAGGGGAGAATGGAGAGATTCATTGGCAATTAAATACATGGTGAGGATGAGTCTTTTGGTAGGAGAACTACAAGTGATTGGAAAGCTGACATAGTGGTCACTAAACAATTATAGGGTCAATCTTTCTTTCCAGATAAATATTTGAAAGTAAAACATCCAAATGAGTATGTCTTATGTTGTACCTGCCTCTCAGAGATGAAATTAAGATTGTAGTCCTCAAAAAGGTGTTCTAGATCAGAACCTACCACACAGCTACCTGAAGTAGAATTGACTACCCTCTACCCCCAAATAGTGGCCTAAGTAGATCATGCAAGAAACAGAAATTTTGACTCATAAAGGTTAATCAGGGCAGTGTATAGCCCACTCAAAAGCCATTGAAGAATTACATTAAGGCTTCTGTGAGGTCTTCAGGCTACTTTTTCCTATGAATTTCCAGATTGGCCACTGTAACTGAATTGACTGGCCATTTGATAAACATATCCAAATATCTGGTCTGTCAATTTGACAAATAAAATTATCAAATTGAATTAACAGTGTATTTGTTTGATCTCATGTTGTACACAAGAATATAGATTTTAAAATAGCAAAAATGAAGTTACAATTAAATTGTAACTACTGCCACTCCTGATAGTCACAATTAAGAAGTTTAGTGAAGGAATGGTTAATTCAAGGGCTCTAGAGGGAAGAAAAGGTAGATTGGAATCCTATCCCTGCAACTGAGCAGCTCCCTGGCCTTGGGCTCCTTGAGCCTAAATTTCCCCATTTCTAAAGTAGGAATGATAATAGTACCTATCTCACAGAAGTACTAGTTGTAAAGCTAGTTGGCCTATCTAGAACAAAGTAACATTTAGTATTAAATGTTGTCATTGTTGTTATAAATTCTCTGAATACATGAGTTCCAGGCAATATTTAGAGTTACTAGTTAAAGATGTTTTTATCATATTTTTTCTATGAGAGCTTCATTGTTTGATTAAAAATATTTCTGATTACAATGCAACACATGAAAGTTTCACCAGCATCATTAGACAAGGTACCAGAAAGAAAGCACCATTGGAACAAAGATTTGTAGGAGACTGATACATTGCTAACCTTACTCAACCTCTTTTTAAAGGATTTTTTGTATGGTCCAATGATCAATGATCATGTCACAAATGAGTCCCTGCTGAGGAATAATACATCCTGAGTCTGGGGAAGCCATTAGTACCACATTTGGAGTTTTTATTTAAGTCATTATACATTTCCCATGATGTATAGATTTCAGTTTAAGTACATTTGGCTAACAAATCTCTTTGCTTAAATTAGCAAAGGATTGATTTAAAATACTAATAAAAGTAAATGATATCTTAATGAGCATCACAATAATTATACAACAGCCTAAGCCTTATATCCATAGAAACTTTGAACAAGAAGCTAAGATTATGATCACAAATAAATAGATATTAGCCATAGGTTAGACTTCCTTTCCTTTTTTCTTGTCTTGTGAGCAGAACAGTTTCATATAAACAAAATAATTTTTCTTCCTTAGCTTTCTGTTCCCTCTGCCCTATAAATTCAGATTTGACATGTCCCCATATACTGTTTATGGCAAAAATGAGATGAGTGGACTGATTCAGATCAAATAGCTGACTTTTTGCCCAAATCCCATGCCAAAGACAAACTGACCTTTTAAGAGCTTGGAGATATGAATGTATCTTTGCATTGTTCTTTTTCTTTTCACATGAAGCCATTTTGGTATAATGTTAATTTTATACATTTTGTGGTGGTTGGAAATGAAAGGGATTTGGAGAGCTTATTTAAGTTAGTGCAGTAGAAAGTCATCTTGTTTTTAAAAACTATAGAAGGGGATATCAGTGTAAATGTGCATAAATGTACATATATTTTACAGTCCTAATAATGTTTTTAAAAGTCTTTACAATGTTGACCACAGTCCAACACAAAATATTCAATTATAGAGAAAGAAAAAGATCAAACTAGGCCCAAGATTGGGACTATAAGCCCCTGAACTTTAACCTCAGCTATAAACAAGATCACTCTTCAATGTTTTCCCACAACAAACCAAAAATAACAACAACAAAAAAAATGAGAATAGGAAACAGGCTAGAATTATAGTATTTATAGTTTTTCTTTAAATCTTGTTTATGTACATTTGAGTGGCCAGACACAATTATCTTGAAACTTAATGTAAATAATCCAAGATCAGTGTCTTCAAATGGTTTACAACCTAAGGTTAGACAGCCTAGATAGGTCAAAGAGTTCTAGTAATTTGGGAAACAGTGCTAAATCAACTTGTTCCGTTGCTCTATCTTATTTTGAAGGAGAATGAAAGTGTGATGCAAAGTTAAATTGGCCATAGAGAAATACTGTAACTGGTAGTAATTTTCTCCCATCTGCATCCTGGATAAGTCATCATCATCAGTAACATTATCCTCTTTGCCACATTCACAGTAGAACTCCAAGGATTATTATTCACATTTCAAAAGATGCACATTTGTACATTACTAATGAATTCTCTATCAGCTCCTCCATAGAGATTTTCATAGCCCAGTACTCCTCAAATGTTAATGTGATAAAAAAAATCACCTGGGGCTCTCAATAAAAACACATATTTCTGGACCTTATCTCCAAGGATTTTGATTCAGTAGGTATAGGGTAGAGCCTAAGATTCTGTATATCTAACAAGTTCCCAAGTGATGCTGATGATGCTGGTTCAGGGTCCCATAATTTGAGTAGTACTGATTTAGAGCTTCTTTCATGCTCTAATATTGAATCTGAGTCCCACATTCAGATAATGACTTCCTTTTTTAACTGTGATAATTGAAATCATGTAAGATGAGATGATATTTCAATGTCAGAAATATTCTAGATTTCTAAACATTCTCTATTCTTTCTGTTCTATCTCAGGAAAGGGACTTACCCTCCCTCCTTGTCAAGTAAAACCTATCACTTTAATTTCAGTCCTACCCTTCTATCAGCTATCTGTTATACTAGTTGGGATGAGGTTCAGTTGCAAATGATAAAAAAAAAAAAAGTGGTTTAAACAAGAGAAAACATTGTATCATTTTTTTTTTTTTTAGATTCCACATATAAGTTGATACCATATGATATTTGTCTGTCTGGCATACTTCCCTTAGTATGATAATCTCTAGGTCCATCCATATTGCTACAAATAGCATTATTTCATCCTTTCTGTGGCTGAGTAATATTCTATTATATATATACATAGACACACACACACACATACATAAACACACGCCACATCTTCTTAAGTCACTCCTCTGTTGATAGAAGTTTATGTTGCTTCTATCTCTTGGCTATTGTGAAGAGTGGTTCAATGAACAATGGAGTGCATGTATCTTTTCAAATTATGGTTTTCTCTGGATATATATACACACTTGCAGTGTGCACAGTCATTACAATCTGTCCAACTCTTTGCAACGCTATGGACTGTAGCCTACCAGGCTCCTCTGTCCATGGGGATTTTCTAGGCAAGAATACTGGAGTGGGTTGCCATGTCCTCCTCCAGGGGATCTTCCCAACCCAGGGATCAAACCCATATCTTTAATGTCTCCTGCATTGGCAGGCAGGTTCTTTACCACTAGTGCCACCTGGGAAGCGCATATCTACACACTACTATATATAAAATAGATAACAAACAAGGCCAATTGTATAGCATAGGGAACTATACTCAATATTTTGTAATAATCTATAAAGGGAAATGGCAGAAAGTGAAGAGGAACTAAAAACCCTCTTGATGAAAGTGAAAGAGGAAAGTGAAAAAGTTGGCTTGAAACTCAACATTCAGAAAACTGAGATCATGACATCTGGTCCCATCAATTCATGGGAAATAGATGGGAAAACAGTGGAAACAGTGTCAGACTTTATTTCGGGGGGCTCCAAAATCATTTCAGATGATGATTGCAGCCAAGAAATTAAACAATGCTTACTCCTTGGAAGGAAAGTTATGACCAACCTAGATTGCATATTCTAAAGCAGAGACATTACATTGTCAACAAAGGTCCATCTAGTCAAGGCTATGGTTTTTCCAATGGTCAAGTATGGATGTGACAGTTGGTTGTGAAGAAAGCTAAGCACCAAAGAATTCATGCTTTTGAACTGTGGTGTTGGAGAAGACTCTTGAGAGTCCCTTGGACTGCAAGGAGATCCAACCAGTCCACACTAAAGGAGATCAGTCCTGGATGTTCATTGGAAGGACTGACACTGAAGCTGAAACTCCAATACTTTGGCCACCTCATGCGAAGAGTAGACTCATTGGAAAAGACTCTAATGTTGGGAAGGATTTGGGGCAGCAGGAGAAGGGGATGATAGAGGATGAGATGGCTGGAAGGCATCACCGACTCGATGGACATGAGTTTGGGTAAACTCTTGGAGTTGGTGATGAACAGGGAGGCCTGGTGTGCTGTGATTCATGGGGCCACAAAGAGTAGAAAACGACTGAGCAACTGAACTGAACTGATAAAGGGAAAAGAATTTGTAAAAATAAACATATTTGTTATGTATTACTGAATAATTTTGTTGTACACCTGAAAATAACAAATAATGTAAATCAGTTATACTTCAATTAAAATTAAAAATTATAAACATAAGCATCTAGTCTGCTATATTAGCTCCATGATCATCAAGTCACATATTCCTTCTTGTTTCTCTTCCATCCCCAGCATACTGCTTCCACCTTAAAGTCTATCTTTCAAGGCCAAGAACTATTCAGTTCAGTTCAGTCACTCATTCGTGTCTGACTCTTTGCTACCCCATGAATTGCAGCATGCCAGGCCTCGCTGTCCATCACCAACTCCCGGAGTTCACTCAGACTCATGCCCATTGAGTCAGTGATGCCATCCAGCCATCTCATCCTCTGTCGTCCCCTTCTCCTCCTGACCCCGATCCCTCCCAGCCTCAGATTCTTTTCCAATGAGTCAATTCTTTGCATTAGGTGGCGAAAGTATTGGAGTTTCAGCTTCAGCATCAGTCCTTCCAATGAACACCCAGGACTGATCTCCTTTAGTGTGGACTGGTTGGATCTCCTTGCAGTCCAAGGGACTCTCAAGAGTCTTCTCCAACACCACAGTTCAAAAGCATCAATTCTTCGGTGCTCAGCCTTCTTCACAGTCCAACTCTCACATCCATACATGACCACA
>SJXQ01005715.1:335177-391381 GCA_006408695.1 Aepyceros melampus
TTCCATGTCCAGTTCTAACTGTTGCTTCCTGACCTGCATACAGATTTCTAAAGAGGCAGGTCAGGTGGTGTGGTATTCCCATCTCTTTCAGAATTTTCCACAGTTGATTGTGATCCACACAGTCAAAGGCTTTGGCATAGTCAATAAAGCAGAAATAGATGTTTTTCTGGAACTCTCTTGCTTTTTCCATGATCCAGCGGATGCTGGCAATTTGATCTCTGGTTCCTCTGCCTTTTCTAAAACCAGCGTGAACATCAGGGAGTTCACGGTTCACGTATTGCTGAAGCCTGGCTTGGAGAATTTTGAGCATTACTTTACTAGCATGTGAGATGAGTGCAATTGTGCGGTAGTTTGAGCATTCTTTGGCATTGCCTTTCTTTGGAATTGGAATGAAAACTGACCTTTTCCAGTCCTGTGGCCACTGCTGAGTTTTCCAGATTTGCTGGCAAATTGAGTGTAGCACTTTCACAGCATCATCTTTCAGATTTGAAACAGCTCAACTGGAATTCCACTACCTCCACTAGCTTTGTTTGTAGTGATGCTTTCTAAGGCCCACTTGACTTCACATTCCAGGATGTCTGCCTCTAGGTGAGTGATCACACCATCACGATTATCTTGGTCGTGAAGATCTTTTTTGTTCAGTTCTTCTGTGTATTCTTGCCACCTTTTCTTAATATCTTCTGCTCCTGTTAGGTCCATACCATTTCTGTCCTTTATCGGCCTACTTAGCCATAAACAAATAGTATCTCACAGAAATACATATGAAATTAGATAATAAAATCTTCCAAAGGAAATGCTATATGTAACAAAATGTTTGGCACAGATAAAAATGTATTTTAACTTGTTTTTCAGATCTCTAGTATTAACTGAACATGTCAATTTTCTTATATTTTTAATGTACTGGATAAGAGTTTTGGATTTTTGTATCCAAGGGTCCTTTCACTTAACTTTGGCCTGACATGATTATTGAACCAAAAATAATAATAGTAAGTGGGGGCAAAGGAGAGATTTTGTTGGGAACTGTTTTCCCAAAACTCTTCTCAAAACTTTCCAGTGTGAGTGAGAGGAATACTATGATGAAGAAGGACTGTATATACAGATAAAACTTCTGGTTTATAATAAATCCAATTTGTTTGGGGGCTCCTCGACTGCAGAGGTGAGACTCTGGGAATTTGTCAAGCTAAATGGACTCAAATCACACCTTGAAAAGAATTTATAATCTCTGAAAACTAATTGTTACAATTAGAAACTCTGCTCTCTGAGCATCTCTGATCTCTGCATGTCTAACTCCTGACTCTTATCCGGCTATTATTACTGAACTTGGCATTAACCAGCCTTTTATTTTGAGTGCTGATTTGAGCCCCTCCCTGTTTAATGGATTTAGATCAACACTGATTTAATTCCTGAGTTCAAGTTCTTTTACTCATCATCTCCTCTCCTGTTTCCACTTCAGTATGATCACTATCTGATAACCCCAGGTTCCTCAATCTCAAGTTCAATGGTACTAACTGTGGCTGTATATTAGATTTAAATATCTATCAATGCCTGGGCCCTAGTCCAGGTACTCTGATTTAAGTGGGTCTGAGATGCGGCCAGGCATTGATAGTTTTAATGGCTCCCCAACTGGCTCTAATCTGCAGCCAGGTTTGAAAGTTACCATTCTAGCATGTTTCTGTCCAAAATAACTAGACTCTACTTAGGGAACCACTCTATTTCTGTCTCCTGGCACCAGGCCCCACTGCCTGCAATGGTCCCATGAAATTCAGTAAATGTAGGTGTTAACAAGAATCAATTAGATCTAAGATAGTAACCCATGATTCAACAAACATGTAATGCATATCTACTCTTTTCTAAATAGAGAAAACTAGAATATAGTTCCTTTTCTCCAGAGCCACGCATGCTAGTGGAGAAGGCCATGATGAAATAAATATATAAGTGCTTCAATAGAGGTATGAATCAAATGCTATGGCAATACAGAAAAGGAAGTAATTATCTCTTTGTAAAGGTTTGGAAGACTTCCTGACACATATTTGATTCTCGAGGAGTAAGCAGAAGTTTACCAAAAAGGCAAGGGGAGATAATGAGAATCCAAGCAGAGAGGACAAACTAAGCAAAAACATAAAGAAAAGATATTTTGTATAAATATACATGGATAGTTTAAATGTTTCACTGAAAAGTAGCATGAATTTTAAGAAAACCCATAGACTTTGGGAGTATTTTATACGCATATTTAAAGAAAATCAAAACAATACCCAGTGTCTGCAAAGTACTTTATCATTTTTGTGAAGAAAGAAAACAGTGTTAGTCACTCTGTTGTTTCAAACTCTTTACCACCTCATGGACTGTAGCCTGCCAGACTCCTCTGTCCATGGGATTCTCCAGGCAAGAATACTGGAGTGGGCTGCCATTCCCTTCCCCAGGGAATCTTCCTGACACAGTGATTGAACCTGGGTCTCCTGCATTCCAGGCAGATTCTTTACAGTCTGAGCATCACTTTTGTAAATAAGACTAAATCACCTTGATAATCCACAAAAGAGAAAGACTAATAAAACTATAATAGCAAAAAAAAAAAAAAAAAAAAGAATGATCACTTCAGCTTGTTTGCAAATTCTGACTTTTGGGCAATGCAAACACTTATAAGGCCCTTTAGATTGGTTGATCTTTATGACTAATTGATAACCAAACTGGTGCATTTCTTCTAGGTTCTCTCTCAGATCTGAGTGATTTATACTTGGGATTGATTGACCCCAGCACCCACCTAAAGATACAATCTTCTGTCTTTTAAGGTGCAAGACTCAGGACTCTAACATTATTGAATATTGAAAATGCTTGTTTTGTAGCAAACTATTCAAACTTTTTTATAATGTATTGGCTGGTTTGACTATAGAAATGTGTTACTAGCACTTATGTTGTTTTGTGACTTGGTCTTAATCTCTGGGAACCCCAAGAAACACATTGTTACAAAATTTGAAAGGCATCTCAGACAACAGCAAGATACATACCTTATATGCTTTCATTTGTCTTCTTAAAATCAAAATCCCTACCAAACTTTTCCTGTTCTTTATCTTAGAACTAGGCTTAGTACTTTATGACATTCAAAAATTCCAATCTGAAGATTGGAAAGAGAGGTTTTTACAAGTCAGAAATGACTTCAACAGGGGTCTTGAGTTATGTTAATGAAAGATAGCTAATCTAGGGAGAAGAGGAACTTCTTCCATGATCCTTGAGTTAGGGTATGCTTGAGCAGAAATAATACCTAGACTGATATCCAAACAAAGTCAAGATTATCCAGAAAGATGCTGTAGAGTCACAAAGAGTTAATGAAACACACACACACACACACACACACACACACATATATGAAGAGAAAAGCAAGAATAGTATTACAGAAATAAATAAGGGTGTGGCTAATAGAAACAGGAGATTATCACAATGAAAGATGAACTCAACTGGCTCTTAAGTCAAATAATCACTTAGGTTTATTGATGTAACTAACAATGAGAAAACAGAAAGAGAAATTAAGGAAACAATTCCATTCACCATTGCCACAAAAGAATAAAATACTTAGGAATACATCTACCTAAAGAAACAAAAGACCTATATATAGAAAACTATAATACACTGATGAAGGAAATCAAAGAGGACACAAATAGATGGAGAAATATACTGTGTTCATGGATTGGGAGAATCAATGTAGTGAAAATGAGTATACTACCCAAAGCAGTCTATAGATTCAATTCAATCCCTATCAAGCTACCAACAGTATTTTTCACAGAACAAGAACAAATAACTTCACAATTTGTACAGAAATACTAAAAACCTTGAATAGCCAAAGCCATCTTGAGAAAGAAGAATGGAACTGGAGGAATTAACCTGCCTGACTTCAGGCTCTACTACAAAGCCACAGTCATCAAGACAGTATGGTACTGGCACAAAGACAGAAATATAGATCGATGGAACAAAATAGAAAGCCCAGAGATAAATCCACACACCTATGGACACCTTATTTTTGACAAAGGAGGCAATAATATACAATGGAGAAAAGACAATCTCTTTAACAAGTGGTGCTGGGAAAACTGGTCAACCACTTGTAAAGGAATGAAACTAGAACATTTTCTAACACCATACACAAAAATAAACTCAAAATTTATTAAAGATCTAAACATAAGACCAGAAACTATAAAACTTCTAGAGGAGAACATAGGCAATACACTCCCTAACATAAATCACAGCAGGATCATCTATGACCCACCTCCCAGAGTAATAGAAATAAAAGCAAAAAGAAAAAAATTGGGACCTAATTAAACTTAAAAGCTTTTGCACAACAAAGAAAACTATAAGCAAAGTGAAAAGACAGCCTTCAGAATGGGAGAAAATAATAGGAAATGAAGCAACTGACAAAGAATTAATCTCAAAAATATACAAGCAACTCCTGCAGCTCAATTCCAGAAAAATAAATGACCCAATCAAAAAATGGGCCAAAGAACTAAACAGACATTTCTCCAAAGAAGACATACAGATGGCTAACAAACACATAAAAAGAGGCTCAATATCACTCATTATCAGAGAAATCAAATCAAAACCACAATGAGGTACCATTGCACACCATTCAGAATGGCTGCTATCCAAAAGTCTACAAAAAATAAACGTTGGAGAGGGTATGGAGGAAAGGGAACCCTCTTACACTGTTGGTGGGAATGCAAACTAGTATAGCCACTATGGAGACCAGTGTGGAGATTCCTTAAAGAAACTGGAAATAGAACTGCCTTATGATCCAGCAATCCCACTGCTGAGCATACACACCAAGGAAACCAGAATTGAAAGAGATACATGTACCCCCAATGTTCATTGCAGCACTGTTTATAATAGCCAGGACATGGAAGCAACCTAGATGTCCATCAGCTGATGAATGGATAAGAAAGCTGTGGTACATATACACAATGGAGTATTACTCAGCTATTAAAAAGAATACATTTGAATCAGTTCTAATGAGGTGGATGACGCTGGAGCCGATTATACAGAGTGAAGTAAGCCAGAAAGAAAAACACCAATACAGTGTACTAATGCATATATATGGAATTTAGAAAGATGGTAACAATAACCCTGTATGTGAGACAGCAAAAGAGACACAGATGTATAGAACAGTCTTTTGGACTCAGTGGGAGACAGTGAGGGTGGGATGATCTGAGAGAATAGCATTGAAACGTGTATATTATCATATGTGAAACAGATTGCCAGTCCTGGTTAGATGCATGAGACAGGATGCTTGGGGCTGGTGCACTGGGATGACCCAGAGGGATGGGATGGGGAAGGTGGTGGAAGGAAGGTTCAAGATGGGGAACACATGTACACCCATGGCTGATTCATGTCAATGTATGGCAAAACCACTACAATATTGTAAAGTAATTAGACTCCAATTAAAATAAATAAAATTAAAAAATAATAATAAATGTAAAACTTAAAAAAAGATTATTGAAAGAAACAAAAAAGATATTGATGTAGAAAGGCCAAGGAAACTGATTACCTTCAGTCTCTTCTTCCTAAATGTCTCCCTGACCTTCATTTTGCTTTTATTATATTTCAGTTTTCCAATAATTTCAATAGTTAACCACCACTGAATCTATTTAAACAGAATTATTAATAGCATCATTGTTGGTATGCCATGTGATAAGGTATGTTCAACCTTTTCCCCCACAAGTGTAACAAAGGCTATGTTTCCTTTCCTCCTTACATACATTTGAACAATAAATAAAGAAAAGTGATGTCTCAAATGTCAAATTAAACTTTAAATGCTCTCAAATAACTCCTGTATAGAATTACCAACACAATAGGTTGATATCCCATGATTCTTCATATATTCATTAACCTGTTTTTCCTTATCTGTAACAATACTGGTAGAATTAATCATTACATTTTTTTCTCTTTTCTACAGAATTTAGTAATCTGTTTCAAAAGTAAAGAAATATGAAATTGTAACCTCCTCAGGCTCAGGTTTAATTACACTGGTTTATTTAAACTGCCAAAGCTGTGGAAGGTGTGGACAAGTATTTTTCCAGTTACCAATAAAACCAATACTAAGAACTTGTTTTATATATAGTTTTATAACCTTTATAAGGTTTTAGTAAATAATTTACCACAATAATTTAGTAAATAATTTAGGACTACTCAACTAGCCCTTTAAGTTGAAAAGGCCAGTGTTTTTGTCCGTTTTATAAAGGTAACTAAGCCCACAAACATTAAATACCTTCCTGAACCTGAAATTTTGTTATTTTTAGCTACAAGTCCAAATGTTCCTAATGAACAGAAAAGCTTGAATAATATTAAGTTAGATAATCCACATAAGAACTTTAGCACAATTCTTGATCTGTAGTACATACAATAAAAGCTGCCGCTGATTACATCTACTACTTACATAGTTTATTACTAAATTAATGATTTTGTCACTAGGATCCAAAAGCTGGTATTTCAGGACAAGTTTGAGAAAAATAAAAAAGCTTACTAAGGATCTGACTGGGCAATGCCCAACATGTGAATGGAGAAGTTTGCCCAAACCCTATCTATCATAACATCAGGGTAAAAATCCATGCACCAAATAATCCTGTCATGGAGTCAAAAACTTTCCTCAATGATCATGGCATTTCTAGGACTCAATCCTAGGAGGGAAAAAATCCAAAATAAAGGGAAATTTTTATGTACAATAATGCTCATTATATTTTTATACAAGTAAAATGTTCAGGAAAAGCTAAATACATAAGATAAAAGGCCCGTTGTGCAGGCATTAAAATCTCATTAAAAAGAATATACAACATGGGGAAGTTACTACTTACTATGCTAGAATTTTTTAAAACTCTATATTAAATTATATTCCTGGTATAGTCTCATTTAAATATAAGATATATAGAAAAGGAAATATGCCAAATTATTAATTATGGTTATTTATGAAGTTTTAGAACATGCATAGCTTTCATTTTTTATACTTTCAAAATTTTGCAAATTTCCCCCAAGACACAGAGGAAAATAAATGCTAGTTCTTAAATCAATGAATAAGACTAGTGATCATCCTGTTTCCTGTGACAAACATGGCTTTGCATGTTCTGTCTCCATGATGTTGTTGTTGTTTAGTCACTAAGTCATGTCCGACTCTTTGTGACCCCAGAGAGTGTAGCCCACCAGGCTCCTCTGTCTATGGAATTTCCTAGAGAAGAATTCTGGAGTGAGTTTCTATTCTCTTTTCCAGGGGATCTTCCTGACCCAGGGATTGAAGCCTTGCGTCTCCAGCATTGGCAGGTGGATTCTTTACCACTGAGCTACCAGGGAAGCCCTGTCTCCATGATACAAACACCTATTTGAGTGATTCTCCCAGTTCCCTGATGCCAGAATCACATTTGCTATCACTATTGACCAAGACAAACTCTTTGGGCTTTATTGAGGAGTCATGGAGTTCAAAGTAAAATATGGCTCCATTCTGAATCTTACAAAAAATATACAGAATATTCAGAAACTTGGCTAACTTTCTTTAAATTTTTAATACAACTCACCATGTGAATTTTAGGGCTGTTGTGCTAAGCACACAGATGGTCTCTCAGTTGTCTGCTTCCTGATTGCTCCCAATCAAATTCTGCTTCCACTAACCAGGAAGCAAAGCTGATAACCTGCTGTTTAGCCTATTGAGATAAGAACAGGAAGAAGCTGTGATCATGTCCTATGCACACTAGTGCTCTTCAGTTCAGTTCAGTTCAGTCACGCAGTCGTGTCCAACTCTTTGCGACCCCATGAATCGCAGTACGCCAGGCCTCCCTGTCCATCACCAACTCCCGGAGTTCACTCAGACTCACGTCCACTGAGTCCATGATGCCATCCAGCCATCTCATCCTCGGTCGTCCCTTTCTCCTCCTGCCCCCAATCCCTCCCAGCATCAGGGTCTTTTCCAATGAGTCAGCTCTTCGCATGAGGTGGCCAAAGTACTGGAGCTTCAGTTTTAGCATAATTGCTTCCAAAGAAATCCCAGGGTTGATCTCCCTCAGAATGGACTGGTTGGATCTCCTTGCAGTCCAAGGGACTCTCAAGAGTCTTCTCCAACACCACAATTCAAAAGCATCAATTTTTCTGCGCTCAGCCTTCTTCACAGTTAGTGCTATCGGACTGCAGAGTAGGTAAATTGAATGGAACCAATCACAGACATTGAAGGAAATTACCTTCAGTTGTTATTTTATAGTGCTCTCTCTTGTCTTCAAGGTCTGTGAATAAGGTTAATTCAAATCTTAAAACAAAATTCAAGTAGATGCCAGCTTATCATAAAGCTCCCAGAGAAACCTGGGCAATCAAAAACTAGCACAAGTCAGTCTGTATTACCATCTAGCTGCGCCCTACACCTTCCCAGTATTAATCTCCCTAAAGCAGAAGAAAGAAACTCCTTCATATCTATGTACTTCCTAGATCTTCTGGAGAAAAAAATATCAGCCTTTGGGGAATGAATTAAAGGAGTATGGTTGCATTTGTTAATGTGCAAAAGTTGGGAGGCAGGAAGAAAATTGGGTGCTTAGGTTTAGCTGGTACAGCTCAACAAAGGATGAAAATGGATCATTGGAACCCAAGGAAAGGGAGGGGGGATGATGAGTAAAGAAAAATGGAACAGAGAATGGGGCAAATGTAGCATATAGGTAGCTGGGTGTAGTTAGCAGAGCAGCTGGAAAAGAATCCTGTGGATCTTGAGAATGTTGCTGCTCCGGAGCCTGAGCATTCTCAGCCATTCTAATTTACTCTGTCTAGTGTGGCTGAAAGGAGACTAGAACGCCAGTCAAACTTGCAGATGAAGGTAAATAAAAAGGCATAACAAGGATGAGAAATGGAATTTCTCACTTAGTGAACCCAAGAAGGATGTTGGCTGCAATTAGATGAGAATTGGGTCATTTGCTTTACCTAAAGTATCTTTCTTCAAGGATGGCTAACGAGTGATTACAGTCACTGGCATGTTTCATCTGCCTTCCTAAAGCTGACATCACAAGGGCCCTTTCTTTACCTGTAGCAAAACTGTTTTGTTGTATTGCTCTGACGAGCCAACAAATGATATCGCTTATGACTCAGTGCTGAGGAGAGAAACCACGCCTTGAAAGTGTCTTCTGATGGTTGCAATAGGTGTGTTCATGGCACAGGCTAGCAGCTGGAACAATTTGCCACTTTGTGGATGAAAGGCTAGGAGGTATGGAACCATAGATCTCATTCTGTGCAGAGTATTTATAGTGTCTTTTTCATCTGAAATAGTTGCCCTCTTTCTTTCAGTAACCATATCCAATTTTAGAAGCTATCAATCGTCTGCTATTACTCCTCACAAAATTGTAATAAAATAATGTGGAACTCTTATAGTAGATGCAGTCTCACCATACTAAAAAAAAAAGGTAAAGTCTGATTCATAGAAGTTAGTTAAATTAAACCTAAACCTGGATTTGATATTTCTACCAGAATCAGACACCTCTGATTCAAGGGCTTCCCTGGTGGCTCAGTCAGTAAAGAGTCTGCCTGCAATATGGGAGAGCCGTGTTCAACCCCTGGGTTGGGAAGATCCCCTGGAGAAGGAAATGGCAACCCATTCCAGTATTCTTGCCTGGAGAATTCCACAGACAGAGGAGCCTGGAGGGCTACAGTCCATGAAGTCGCAAAGAGTTTGACATGACTGAATGACTGAACTTTCACTTTTACTTCCAGACACCTCTATTTGGAGAAACAGCAATATCCACTCTGTTCCTAATAAGCAGTGTGATTTGACCATATCACTTGTTTTTTTATTAATTAATAATATTAATATGTGAATAACATGATAATTAGTATTAGTAATATTAATAGATCTCAGTTTCCCCATCTTTAAAATGAGGGGATATGAATAAATGAGGTATGATTCTATGAGTAATAGATAAGGTATGAATACATGAATGAGTGAATGGTGTGAAATAGCAAAATGACATTCTGACTCTTTTTTTTATGAAGACTTGTGACAAAACTAAGTAAAACTGAGGGCTTTCAGTCAATCTGGCTCTTCCTTTAGAGCACATAACATGTGGAAGGATATTGCTATCCATGATGTGACCCTTGCTTCATCTCATGCTGCTTCCAAACATGGACTGTATGTTCAATCATACAGATCTAACTACAGGACACAGATACAATGTGCTCATGAGAGGGGCTTACCCTAAAATTTATGGCTTAGAGGAGCAGAAGAAACTACGGGATCCCTGTGGGCAGGCTCACTCCCAAGAAAAAGAAGAAAGGGACTAGACTATAAAGGCCCAGTTTCTATTGGATGGTTTGGCTGGAATGAAGGTAGGGTCAGTTGAGTCTTACTTCTGGATCCTCTGTTCAAAATCAGTTGATGCGAGTTTTCAACAACATGGCTTCTGTTTGCCCACTTATTTCAACTTTTACTAAATATTTCTTTTCAGGTCTAAGTGTCTATATTCCTTAAAGCTACATATCCTTGTGAGTAAAGGGAACTGTTTGCAAAGCCAGAAAGTAAGGAGAAAGGCTACTGCTGCTGCTTCTAAGTCGCTTCAGTCGTGTCCGACTCTGTGTGACCCCATAGACGGTAGCCCACCAGGCTTCCCTGTCCCTGGGATTCTCCAGGCAAGAACACTGGAGTGGGTTGCCATTTCCTTCTCCAATGCATGAAAGTGAGAAGTAAAAGTGAAGTCGCTCGGTCGTGTCCGACTCTTATGACCCCATGGACTGCAGCCTAGCAGGCTCCTCCGCCCATGGGATTTTCCAGGCAAGAGTACTGGAGTGGGGTCCCATTGCCTTCTCTGAAGGAGAAAGGAAGAAAACGTAAAAATCATTACAGCTTTTCTGTTCCAGGACCCACACTGAGTAGGAAGGCTGTATTCCAGCAGTCTGATCCTGGACATAATTTGCATTAGCAAATGGGAGATGGTGTAGTGAGATTTGTGATCACAAAACAGTTTAGTTGAGGCAGCTCTGAGTCTAGTTTTTAGTATTTTTTTCTAGTGAGTCAAGTGACTGTTTAATCAGTCCCTTTCTGTTGGGAATGCATCTGGAATACTGCTGGCTTTGATTATACTCAGTTCTGGAAAGGACTTTAGAGATTGTATACTTTGACATTCTCAGTTGTCATAATTACATATCTACTTGTTAATCACTGTTTCTCCAGCTCCAGGTACATTGCCTGGCACACAGTATGTGCTCAGTATCTGTTGAATTTGCGAGTCAGGAAACTGACTTCTAGGATGATTAGGTACAAGACTAGCTACTAGCAGATTTGGGGGCCAGAACCCAGGCAACCAGCCACCTAATCTTTCCAATCTGTTTTCTAGTGAAGGAATTAAACTAGATACAAGGAACCATCTTCGCTTAAAATAAAGAATTTCACAATTTCTTAAGACCTTTTAAAATTATTCATGTGTTTTTAAACCCTTGTAAGCATGGTGGCTTAGAATGTAAGCCATAGTTTGGATATGGACAGACATCCAATGATAACGTTTGTTACTCCTTCCAATCCTGGAAGCAGGCTGTCTAGGTAGAAATCTGGGCTTAGCCACTGAACCAGTCCTGTGACCTTGTTCAAGTTACTTAAATACTCTGGCTAAATTTCTTCATCGAGAAAATGGAAAAATAGCACCTACTTCATAGGATTGAGGTAAGGATTAAAACAATAAACAAGTGTAAAGTGCCTAGAACTATGTATGATACACAATAAATGTAAGCTATTATTATTGTTCTTGTATTATGGTTGAAAACTCAATCTATAGGACTTTGACAACTTCACATTTATTTATTAACCTTACCTTTTTGACGTTTGAGGAGGACAATAATATAAGTGAGCTTCTTCAGACTGAAAGGTTCAGAGACTACACTTCAGTACTGAAGTTACTGGATTTGCTTCACCAGCCAAGGCATATTAAGCAACCTCTCATTAGATTATGTGTATGAATCAGATCTTGGAAAGTAAGATGTAATAGCTAGAGCTTGTCCAATTGATAAAAATCCCATGTTTTATATCTCCTTCATTACTGACAGAAACTCAAAAAAGGGAAGGCGATTCACAACCCCATCTTTTGGTCTGATGTTTGATTTGTGTGACAGTCAACCACACCCAACAGTGACAAGTGCTGAAGTAATTCTGGCAGGTTCTCAATGTCAAACCTTAAATGAAAAATTAGCTTTCCTTTGTCTGACTAGAAAAAAGTGAGAAAATTCTAGGAGATGGAGGAATTACAGCAGGGTTTAAGACACATGCTTTTAAAGAAATAACTAAAATTAAGATGAAGAGGAACTGTTTTGTGTTTACCTGTCTGACTCCAATACCTGAGTGACTGAAGGCTAAATGGAAGGAATCTCCAGTCAACTTCACCTTTTTCATGACAGGTCCCACGATTCTCAGAATGGTTTTGAAATAATCACAACTGGAATGTAAGAAACAGGGTGGCTTTGTCCCACTTAAAAATCCCTTGAGTGCATTTAAGTTTCAACACCTGATCCTGCTGCTATGTTGTTGAGCATTGAGTTGAGAAGTAATTACTTCCTGGAAGAAGGTATGGCTCAATTTCTCACATTCTCATATCTATGATAGACTTTCCTGCTCAGTCATAGCTATTCTTCTCTGAACTGAAAACAGAAACTTCTCAGAGAATGACCAGACAAGGAGGCTAAGTCACTTTACTGATATCATTATTTCCCTTTAAAAGAAATAAAGCAACTATAACTGTGAAATGTTATACTTTTTCCAAGTCAACTGTTCCAGGCTAATTCTCCAAAAGTCTTTCCCTAAGAGTGATAGGGGCTACTGAGTCTGGGGGCGAGAACATCAGATACAAGAAGAACACAATTCAAGTCTTGGTTCTTCTATTTACTAGATATTTGACCTTAAGCAGAAAGTTTGCTTTATTTTCTGCCCCACCTGCCTCAAAATGAAAGAGTTGTTTTGGAATAATCATTAAGGTCCTTTCAAGTCCATTATAAAATGACTGATTGCACTAAACCATTGTAAGTACACCCCTGGGTGTCTAAAACTTTAAAAAGGACATTGAGAGTGATGTCTTCAGATCTCTGTGTTAGACTGTGGAGGGGGAAGAGACTTGCTTGTAATGGTACATCTTTAGCATCTATCAAGTCCCTAAATCTAGAAAGCTATTTAAATGGAGAGGGAACACAGTATAGTGGAAAGCACAGGGGATTTAGAATTAGATGGCCTAGCTTTGGACTTTGGCTCACTCATTTAGCATCTCATAAGGCTATGGTTTTTCCAGTGGTCATGTATGGATGTGAGAGTTGGACTGTGAGGAAAGCTAAGCACTGAAGAATTGATGCCTTTGAACTGTGGTGTTGGAGAAGACTCTTGAGAGTCCCTTGGACTGCAAGGAGATCCAACCAGTCCATTCTGAAGGAGATCAGCCCTGGGTGTTCTTTGGAGGGAATGATGCTAAAGCTGAAACTCCAGTACTTTGGCCACCTCATAAGAAGAGTTGATTCACTGGAAAAGACTCTGATGCTGGGAGGGATTGGGGGCAGGAGGAGAAGGGGATGACAGAGGATGAGATGGCTGGATGGCATCATCGACTCGATGGACATGAGTCTGAGTGAACTCTGGGAGTTGGTGATGGACAGGGAGGCCTGGAGTGTTGCGATTCAAGGGGTCACAAAGAGTTGGACACAACTGAGCGACTGAAGTGAACTGAACTTTTATGAAGTATCAACAATGATAATAATAATAATAATACTTGGAAATAAAATTTGATAAAGCATAAGAAAGCAGAGAGATATCTGCTTTATTTATGAAGGAGTGACTAGTACCAAACCTGCCCCCCCTCCTATTTAAAAAACTATTAAGACTGAACATAATATAAAGCAAGTGTTTTAAGGCATTGAACAATAGGCAGTACAGGATTTTGATCACTAAGAAAAGAAAGACATATAAGGTGAGTCCCAAATTCATGTCATTTCTCTGCTTTGGGACAACAAGACACAGGGAAATAAAAACCAAGCAGATCATAACAGCCCTGCTGGGCTGAGCGAGCAGATATTGGAAGGATACCAGAGAGGTGGGAACAATGCAGTAGGGTTCACAAGTGACTCTATTGGGGTTCCCATAAGTTATTGACTAAGAGTTGGGGTGCAGGGCACAACTGTGCAAGACCTAGCAGCAAAAGGCTGTTATGGGGTTAACAGTGGAATAGAGATTCTAGAGGTTGCACAGTACTGAAAAACATTGGAATTCCACTACAAGCAGAGTGGAAAAGACATCAACAAAATTTCCAGCATTCAACTAAGACAACAGAAAGGCCATATATTAGGAAAAGTATCATGTTATAGGGTGAAGGCTACTCTACACTCACCCTAACAAAGTCTATAACCAAGCCACCACAAAAGCAATGAGAACTTCCAATAAAGGAAGAGAGAATATATAATCAATTCCTAATAGTATATAATCTGAAACGTCTAGGAACACATTCAAAATGTTTTTCAACAGGCAAAGAAAAAAATTTGTTTCTAAATCAGGGAAAAAAAATCAATATAAAACAACCCTAAGATGGTCCAGATTTTGGAATTAACATATAGGAGTTTTAAAGCTGCTGTTAAGGGGGGGCGCCTAAGATGGCAGAGGAATAGGACGGAGAGACCACTTTCTCCCGCACAAATTCATCAAAAGAACATCTCAACGCTGGGTAAATTCTACAGGGCAGCTTCTGAATGCGAGCAGAGGACATAAGACATCCAGAAAAGCAGAACATTGTCTTCAAAAAAAGGTAGGAAAAACACAGAAGATGAAAAGAGAAACAAAGGAGGTGGGGAGGGAGCTCCGTCCCGGGAAGGGAGTCCTGTCCTGGGAAAAGAGTTTCAAAGGGAGAGAAGTTTCCAAAGCAGCTTCTGAATGCGAGCAGAGGACATAAGACATCCAGAAAAGCAGAACATTGTCTTCAAAAACAGGTAGGAAAAACACAGAAGATGAAAAGAGAAACAAAGGAGGTGGGGAGGGAGCTCCGTCCCGGGAAGGGAGTCCTGTCCTGGGAAAAGAGTTTCAAAGGGAGAGAAGTTTCCAAACGCCAGGAAGCACTCTCACTGCCGAATCTGTGGCGAGTCTTGGAGGCACATGGCAGGGAGGAAAAATGAATGGTGATTGAGACCAGCAGGTTGCGAGCCCGTCGGTGATTCCCCGGTGGAGAGGCAGAGCAGACGCCTGCATCCGCCACTAGCAAGTGGGGGCTGGGCAAGGAGGCGCGGGAGACGTGGGCGGTGGCGCTTCTTAAGAATCGGGCTGAAACGCCCGCACGTAACCGGAGCGAACTAACTCAGGCTAGCACACCAGACTGTGGGACAGTTACCACGCAAAAAGCTCTAACATAGGACACTGCCAGGACGGCGCACAGAACAAAGGACGAACAGAAATAGCCGGCTGCCCGCCAGCCCCCGCCGGCGACAGGCAGCCAGAGCCGTATGGGCTGGAACGTGGCAATCGCAGCCCCGTAGGGACTTTGCTGATCAAACTGCAAGCAGGCTTCTTTGTTAACTGAGACTTCCCAGGGTACTGGACAGATAACAATTTACCTGACAAGGAGTCCCGGGTTACACCCAGAAAACAGCAGCAGAAGAGGGCGATAAGCCGCGCGACTGCGCTCACCAAACACCTGAGCTGCTCGGTCCTGGGAAGGGCACAAGGCGCAGGCCCAATCGAGTCTGCGACTACCTGGGGGCCGAGCCTGAGAGGCTTAGACCAGGGAGGTGCAGGCAGCCTAGGGCCGGCCTCAGACGGTCCCCAGCGGAGAAACGTAGAGCCTGAGCCTTGTGTGCCAGGTGTAGGGGCAGGCCTGGCGGGGCTGAGACACTGCGAATATACGCCAGAGCTATTTGGTAGCAGCATCCCTCCCTCCCCACAGCGCGACTGACCAAGTGAGCCTAAAAAAGAAAAAAAAAAAAAAAAGTGACTGCCACCGCCCCCCTGTCAGAGCGGAAATAGGACACTGAAGAGACCAGCAAACAGAGGAAGCTGAACAGCGGGAACCAGCTTGGAAGTGACCCCACACTGCCTACAACACCAGAAAAAGTCCCAGAAATATCGTTACTATTTTTTCGACCATTCTCTTTCGTTTTTATTATTATTTTTTTTTTAGTATTAATATTTTTTCTGGTAGATGTTTTTGATTGTTTTTTNGATGCAGAGAGCTGACTCATTTGAAAAGACCCTGATGCTGGGAAAGATTGAGGGCAGGAGGAGAAGGGGATGACAGAGAATGAGATGGTTGGATGGACTCAATGGATGTGAGTTTGGGTAAACTCCTGAGTTGGTAATGGACAGGGACGCCTGGAGTGCTGTGGTCCACGGGGTTGCAAAGCGTCGGACATGACTGAGCGACTGAACTGAACTGAATGGAAGGGAATGTAGGCTCCAGGGACATGTTTGTTTCTTTATTATTTTATTTTTTCAGGTCACAGAGAGTTGAGCATTATATCTTGAAGGGAAATATCAAATGGTGAGAGTAGTTGATATAGGAAAAACAAAAGACAACTGATAGATTAAAATTCAAAGGAGACAAAGGGTGTAAGTAAGAATGCAGTGAGTAACACTTTTGACAAGAGAAGGGATACCACTTCACCTGAAGTGGTCGGAAGAAAGTGAAGCTGAGTACAAAATAATTGTATAGCACCTACAGTGTATAAGGGCCTTTGCATATACTATTCCCTCTGCTTGAGATGCTCTTTTCCCCCTATGACTAGGCCAGATCCCTACTAATCATTCTGACTTGATCTCAACTGTCTGTCATTTTTACAGTCTTCTATTTCCCAGAGACAAGGCTAGGTCCACCTGTTGCATGATCTCAAGGCACTGTTGTCTTCTCCCTCATAGCACTTTTGACAGTTTGTGCATTCATTGATGAGATCATATGAATGTCTGTTTTATCCATTAGACTGTAAGCTCCATGGAGGAATGAAGTCAAGCCTTCTTTGGGTCATTTCATTATCTCTAGTAAGTAGTACACACTGCCCAGCATAGAGCAGGTATTTAATAAATACATGAATCCTCTTAAATGCATACAATTAATTGCACTAGGTGCTGATGAAATAGAAAACATTATTTTGTTTCCTAAAAGGGGCAGCTTCTATAAGGGAACTTTGATCTAGGAGAGAAGATAAGCCAAGTATTTAAATATTTGTAAGGCAGAGAGACCATTCAGTTCAAACAGCACTCCTTCCACAAAGTGGGACACTCATCCTACCCAGAGTCAATCACTCCTTCCTCTTGACTTTCATTGCACTTTTCTCATACTGATAGTCTAGTACTATCTTTGGTTTACAGTTCATTAGCTTAGTTCTTCAGTCTTCCTATCCATTCTGTACATTCTTCTTCTGTTTAAATCAAGAGTCAGGCTCAGCTGCTTTCAACTGAGAATCCTAATACATGTGATAATTTCCCTTAATCATTAAGCCATTAGACTCAGAATCATTTCAAAACTAGATTTTCTCCCTAGTTGTTTTTTTTTAATCAAATGCAGTTTTGAAACACATTTGATAGAAATTTTAAAATTTGATCAAACAAATGGATTTTTTGCCTTTGCTTTTGCTTATTCAGTGGCAGATTAGGTTTCTGGTGGGTATTCAGGTAATTGAATAGAGTGTACTTAAAACAGCTGGCTGTCTGGCATAGTTACAATGGTTTAAGATTATGCTGTGTTGTGACAAATTTGGCTATTTCTTTTCTTTTCTCTTTTCTCTAAAATAAAGATACCACTAGACCTCAAAACACAAGAGCATCTATACTTCTATGTATTTTTTCTCAGTTCAAATGAGTTATAATCACCCATAAGGGCACAAATTCTAGCATTCTTTGAGGCATTAGTGAAAGCAACAAAGAAGCTGATAGGAGTTTTCAAAGTATATGAAAAGTGTTAGACACTCAGTCACGTCTGACTCTTTGCGACCCCATGGACTGTAGCCTGCCAGGCTCCTCTGTCCATGGGATTCTCCAGGCAAGCATACTGGAGGGATAGCCATTCCCCTCTCCAGGGCATCTTCCCTATCCAGGCATCGAACAGCATTGTAGGCAGATTCTTTACCATCTAAGCCACGAGGGAAGCCCTAGGAATCTGGAAAGGTCATCCAAAATCCTGGAATCCAGAAAAGGCATTACCATGCTTCTGAGAAATATTTTAGGATATTTTGGGAAGCACTGGGCTAGAAGTTGGGAATTTATAACATTTGGCTGGAAGGCCTAAGTGTAACATGATATTTAGTACCTACTGTCTTTGGCAAAATCTTGACAGTACTTTGTCATTGCCAACAATTTCCTTAGTCTTTGAGTCAAATTTGGCGGACGTCACAGAGTCATTTAGTCTGATATGATCTGGTCTGCTGCTTGGAAGGCTAGGTCAATGGTGTCTAGGGGGCAGTATTTTCACCAAAATTGCCAGAAAATAGTATATAACATTATACCTGATTATTGCCAATAAACTGTAGCTGATAAAGCCAGGAATTTCTAATTTCATCTAAGCTATGGAAAAAAATTCCCCATCTTACATTCCATGTTTTTAACCTGACTAAAACAAACAACAAAAAAAAAGAGCATAGGCTCTGAAGTCAGATACATTTGGGTTTAAATTCTACTTCATCACTTAGTAGTCACCTTCAAGTAAGTCACTTTCTCTCTTTAATCCAAATGGGAATCATGCCACCTTCCTCATAAGATTTTTGTAAATAATCCATGAAAAGTCTCTGGAACATAATATCTAACTCATAGAATATACTTTTCAAATATTACTGTTCTTTCCTTCTTTTGAAAAATGGGAGTGTAATTTAAAACTTTATTTTGCTTTCATATAAAAATTAATTATATTTTGGGAGCAATTTATTGTATCCCCAAATTATCTTTGGGGAAGTGTACTCATATTTCCTATGGTGGCATCTAATGCATATGACTTTACATTCTAAAAAATCATAACATGAAGACTTCCAATTTTTACAATTAAAAATAGCATAGACAAGACAGAAATTAAAAATGTATAGTATATTACTTGTGTTGCTTTGTCAGCATACAACCAGATTACAGGTTATATATGTGGTTACACTTGCAGAGGGGAGGCCAACCCCTATCCAGTTCTGTCTAAGACTGGGTGGGTATATTGCCTAATTCTGGGGATCAGTCAGCAGGCCCACTGGATACTAAGCCTAAAGACTAATCCTCAAATTGGAACTTCCCAGTAAAGGTAATATCACATATCCATATTAGTCTTTGTTTTGTTTCTCAAAATATTCATAACCTGAGGAGAAAAAAAGTTGTTATTTATTGCATGCCTTTTCTCCCTTTCCCTGGAGAGTACACCATGTAAGAAAATTATTTTTTTCTAAATATTAATTTAAAAAAAACACTAACTGAATGCTGTATAGATCTGAAGTAGCATGTTAACATTTGCCCTTTTAACATGTGTTGCAACATTATATCTACTAATTTTCTCCACATTTATTAGTAGGAAATTAGATTTGAGGCTTGAATGTTCTTCACAAACAATGACTAATGCTAACTCTTTACTAGTGAATTATGGGGAAAATGCCAAATCAATGAAACAGCTGAGGAAAGACTGGTATACAAGAAAAATTAATGTTCACAATTTGGAAAGAGTCTAGAATAGCATATGATATCTGGCATCTAAAAATAATCCTCCATTTCATGATTAAAGGAACATATTTTGAACCATAACCAAACACAAATGCAGCATTAAATAGAATTCAGATGGTCACCTCTCAACCTTAAAGGGAGTGAAAAGCAGTGGTTTACTTTTTTTAATTACTGGTAAAATAAAGACAATCAGTGGGATGGGGGTGTTTAAAAATGTTTCCTGAGTTCTGTAGTACTGAGCATTAAACTAGTTAACAATGACTACTTGGTATTTTACAAAGGCCAAAGACCAAGATTAAATTCCTAAATCATCATGTTCTGATATTTTCACCAGAAATATACTTGTTTTTATTTCTTGGATTGCAGACTATGGATAGGACCCAATAGGAGTGACTATAAAGTAATATTCTTGTCTCTAATAAACATGGCAGAACTAATATGATCATATTGCCTCTTTAAAGCAGCACTTTGTGGATTTATTTCAGCAATGCTGCTGTTCAACAAAGTGTGCTCAGATTCCTCTTTTAAATGATGAATAATCACAGCAAAGGGTACAAATCTTAAATATACAGATTAATTTAATGTACATATGTGTACATACATGGAAGCACCACTGAAATCAAGATGTAGAACATTTCAAGAAACTCAGAAGTCTCCTTTATGCTAACTACCAGTCAGAACACTTCCTCCACACACAAAAAACATTTTTCTAAGCAGTATCAACATAGACTAGTTTTGACAGTTTTTGAACTTTTCATAAGTAAAAGCACACATTATATACTCTTGGGTATCTTGCCTTTTTCTCAGCATCATGTTTTTAAAGTAACCCATGCTTGAGACTTCCCTGGCTGTCCAGTAGTTAAGACTCTGTGCTCCCACTGAAGGGGGTGTGGGTTCAAAACCTTGTCAGGGAACTAAGATCCTGCATGCCTTGCAGCATGGCCAAAAAAATTTTTTTAATTAATCCATGTTCTTGTTCTGTTTATTGCTATGTAATATTATAATATAGTATGGCTATACCTCAGTTTATGTATATATTCTATTACTGAAGGATATTTGGATTATTTCTTTTGTAGACTGATTATGAATAATACCACTATGCATGTTATTCCACATTTTCTTATGGACATAGCATTCCTCATACAAAAGTGGAATTGTTAGGTTATAGAAAGGTATTTAGGTTTTTAAGAAAAACACTACCAACCCAAAAGAACTAAAAGCAGAATACTGTACAGATATTTGTACACCCACGTTCATAGCAAAATTAATCGCAAGTGTCAAAGAGTGGAAGTAACTCAACTGTCAATGGACAGAGAAAAGAATAAACAAAATCTGGTACATACATACAGTGGAATCTCAGTCAGCCTTAAAAAGAAATTCTGACATGCCACAACACTGATGAAACTTAAGGATATTATGCTAAATGAAATGAGGTAGTCACAAAAAGATAAATAGTGTATAATTTGACTTATGTGATATAGTTAGAGTAATCAACTTCACAGAGATAGAAAGTGGAATGTTAGCTAGAGGCTGGGGGAGAGGGAGCAATAGGAGTTGGTATTTAGTGGATGCAGAGTTTCAGTTTTGCAAGATTAAAAGAGTTCTAGAGATGGATGGTGGAAATAGTTGTACAGCAATGTGAATGTACTTAATGCCACTGAACTGTACATTTAAAAATGATTAAGATGGTAAATTTTATGTTATGTATATTTTACCCTAATTTTTAAAGATTTTAAATACTACAAAATATTTTTCAAAAGTGATTATAGTAGTTTATACTTCCATTAGCAATGTGTAAGAATTCCAATTGTTCCACATTCTCACCGAGATGGTATTATTCATCCAATTTAATTTTTAACCATTGTGGTCCTATTCTGCAGTTCAATCCCTGGGTTGGGAAGATCCCCTGGAGGAGGACACGGCAACCCACTCCAGTGATTCTTGCCTGGAGAATCCCTTGGACAGAGGAGACTGGTGGGTTACAGTCCATAGGGTTACAAAGAGTTGGACACGACCAAAGTGACTTAGCTTGCACCCAGTGACCAATGATGTCATTGTTGTTCAGGTGCTCAGTCATGTCCAACTCTTTTGCGATCCCCTGGACTGAAGCATACCAGGCTTCACTGTTCACCACCTCCTGGAACTTGTTCACACGCATGTCCATTGAGTTGGTGATGCCATCCAACCATCTCATCCTCTGTCGTTCCCTTCTCCTCCTGCCTTCACTCTTTCCCAGCATCTGGGTCTTTTCTAATGAGTCAGCACTTTGTGTCGTTGGGGGGGTGGGCAAAGTATTGGAGCTTCAGCTTCAGCATCAGTCCTTCCAATTAACATTCAGGATTGATTTCCTTTAGGATTTCCTTTAGGTTTGAGCATCCTCTAATATGTTTATTGCTTATTTGGATACTTTCTTTTATCAAGTGTCTGTTCAGCTTTTTTGCCCACATATTTCTTTTGGTTTGTCCTTTTTCTTTTTTGATTTGTAGAAGTTTTTTGTACATTCCAAATAAAAATCTTTTGCCAGGTTGATGGATTACAAATATTTTCTCTCACACTGTAGCTTGCCTCACTTAATGATATCAGTTGGTGAACAGTTCCTACAGCATATTCTTTTGGATTTCCTTACGGGAAAATATTCATATACTTGGATAAGGGGGATTTGATCCCTAGAAAAAAATATTTTAATCTTCAAAGCTGAGATGATGATGATGACGACATTACAACCTCTGCCCCAAGTCTAATCAAGATGATATAAGGACTGTGAGCTCAGCACACAGATAAGGGTGGAATTAAGTTCTAACACTGTAGCTTGCCTCACTTAATGATATCAGTTGGTGAACAGTTCCTACAGCATATTCTTTTGGATTTCCTTACGGGAAAATATTCATATACTTGGATAAGGGGGATTTGATCCCTAGAAAAAAATATTTTAATCTTCAAAGCTGAGATGATGATGATGACGACATTACAACCTCTGCCCCAAGTCTAATCAAGATGATATAAGGACTGTGAGCTCAGCACACAGATAAGGGTGGAATTAAGTTCTCATTATAAGTAGCAGACTTAGAAACTGCTTTGGCAGAAACTAATCTTTCATGTGTAACTTGTTTACATATCTTGGCTTCCTCCTTGGAGTTGAAAGGGACCTTTAAAGATGCATGACTATGTCAAATAGCAATAAATTTGAGGAAGAGTATTAATAAAGTAATCTAGCCATGTATTACCATTTGGAGTTTAATATTATTCAAGAACATGAAATAACATCTGGGTGTGGGTATACGTGCATGCAACTGTAAGAGAAAAAGGGAGAAGGAGCAAATGTCCCTGAAGACAATACAAAAGGACAAGTTCTAAAAATAATTTGGATGATGCCACAACTACTGAACTAGGTAAAATTTTCCAAATGAGATAGCATCCTTTGGATGTATGTCTCATTACTTTTTAGTCATAAATACAGTTGGACAAATACCCACTAGATCCCACTAGACATGGATGAATGGACAATGGTGACCTTTGCAAGGAGAATTCCCTCACCTCTTGACTACCTCATATTGAAAAGACATTTCAATCCTCAACCAGAAACTGAGTGAAACAACTGTCTGATCCTAAAAGGAAACTAGGCATAGCTCTAGCATCTGAAATGACACACTTATTGACTGCTAAAAATTCTAAGAGTCATCTTGGAAGTTCATGGGTTGACTCAAGTTCAGACTTGAGTTAATACCAAAAATATCATCTTCCTGTTTTATTGTTATTTTTTGAATATTCATTTAATGAGTGAAATCATAAAGTAAGGATAAAATAGATTGTTTTGCCTTATATAGAAAAATGGGACTGTTCATGGCAAACACAAAAACAAGCATGAGTGAAAAGCCCAGGAATCAATCATTGTGATTGATACAAAACCTACACATGCATTGTTAACACGAGGAAATGTAAACCTCTTTTGGAACACTTATTGTTTACCATGCACTGGGGTAAGTTCTTTATATTAATTATCTCACATTAGCCTTCAATAACACTATGAGTTCAACACTATGATCACCTCCAACTTATAGCTGAAAGAACTGAAATATATGGAGGTTGGGTAACTTACCTGAATAAGTTACATGAATAGAGTATTACACAGCCAGAACTTAAACCTGATCTATCTCATCTCAGAACTACAATGCTCTATTGCCTCCACCATTGAAACCTACCTAACCTGAGTTGGACATGACTTAGTGACTAAATCACCAACCTGAGTACAAGCATAACTTGGAGATATTGAGGGTTTGGTTCCAGACCACAGATCACCGCAATAAAGCAGAAATTCAATAAAGCAAGGCACAAACTATACTGTAATCTATTGTGTGCAGTATCATTATGTCTTTAAAAAAATGTAAATACCTTAATTTTAAAATATTTTATTGCTAAAACTATGAACCATCATCTGAGCCTTCAGCAAGTCACAATCTTTTTGCTGGTGGAGGAGCTTGACTCACTGTTGGTGGCTACTGACTGCTCAGTGTGGTGGTTGCTGAAGGTTGGGGTGGCTGTGACAATTTCTTAAAGTAAGACAAAAATGAAGTTTGCTGCATCACTTGACTCTTCCTTTCATGAACAGTTTCTCTGTGGTATGTAATGCTGTTTACTAGCATTTTATCCACAGCATAACTTCTTTCAAAATTGGAGTCAATCCTCTCAAACCCTGCTGCTGCTTTATAAACTAAGGTTATGTATGATTCTAAATCTTTTGTTGTCATTTCAATAGTCTTCACAGCATCTTCACCAGGAGTTGATTCCATCTCCAGAAACCACTTTCTTTGCTCATCTGTAAAAAGCAACTCCTCATCCATTAAAGTTTTATCACAAGATTGCAGAAATTCAAGTCACATCTTCAGGCTCCACTTCTAATCTTACTTATCTTGCTATTTCCACAATATCTTCATTCCTTAGTCCAACATGAAAACTCACACTTCAAAACCAAATTTAGGAGTCAACTTTCTTTATATCTTCCTTATCTTACCTGGTTTCCAAAGTTCTCTGGTCAGATGTCTAGTATAACATTAATAACATTCTGTTTTTGCTGTTGTTCATGAATGCTATCTCTTTCCACTAAGCTCCAAGTTATTAGTGGAAAAAAGTCATCATTTTACTCCTGTCTGTATCTATAGCAACTTGCCTTCTGCCAGATACATAATAGATAGCAACTGTCTACTGAATTGATCTAAATGGAAGTCTATATAGGGGATATGATCTGATTTATATTTTGATTTTGATTTATCATTTTGTCAAGGATAATATTACTAGTTCATTTTCACCTTTGGTGTTATTAGATTCAACTAGTTCATTATTTTTAAATGTGGTAAAATATATAATTTAAAATTTACCATTTTAACTGCATATTTCAATAGTATTAAGTATATTCATATTGTCATGCAACCAATGTCTAGAGTTCTAATCATGCAAAATCAAAATTCTTTGCACATTAAAAACAGCTCCCCATTCCCCTCTCCCCCAGCCATTAACAACTATCATTCTACTTTCTGTTTCTATGAATTTGACTACTGTAGCTACCTCATATAAGTGAAAAAATACAATATTTGTCTTTTTGTGATTCCATCAATTTATCTTTAAACTCCAAAAGTGTTACATAATCAATGGGCATCAGAAGAGTAAAACTTTAAAGTGGAATATTCACATTTTAATTATTTGATTCACTCACATAGGAATTTTTCCTTTTAGGATATCTCCAAGCTTATCAGAATTCTCTATTTCCTGTATTTGAAAAAAGCTAATGTGCATTTTCTTACGGTACAAGTTTTCAGATCCCTTGGAGAAAAGACAAGATAGCTGTTG
This sequence comes from Aepyceros melampus, assembly GCA_006408695.1. NCBI lineage: Eukaryota > Metazoa > Chordata > Mammalia > Artiodactyla > Bovidae > Aepyceros > Aepyceros melampus. The sequence continues at coordinate 360,625 of SJXQ01005715.1, forward strand.
GTATTGCCTAGGAGAAAAAATTCCAGTTAAGGTCAGTAAGCTCTTTAGTGTATGCTATACAGTGGGAAAAAATAAACAAGTGTCAGAAAAGACAGTAAGCAAATTAAAGAAATTCCAGAAACATGACAGCAACCATTCTAGGGAAAAATGGTATCTGTTTCATTCACCTTCAACAAGTTTTTAGATAAATGAAAAGAAACTTATGGTTTTTCTAGAGTTGTCCTGGGGGAAAGAATAACAATGGGAAATTTGTGATATTGAAAATTTCATAATTTAATGCCATAAATGACTATCTGTATACAATATCAAATCATTTAAATTAAAATGACAGATTCAAGCCGTCTTTCAAAGATTATATAATATTTTTTTGTATTGCTCAAGTCTCATCTTGTTCACAGTAAAATCCAGTCCTTATGATAGCCTGCAAGGCTCTACCTGACCAGGCTCCTGTTAACCCACTGACCTTATTTCCTGTCATTCATTTCGTCATTCATTCACTGTTCAGCCTTCACTAGCCACGGTGACAGAAACACTCAAAATAAACCTCAGGGCTGGTCCGTTTCTCTACCTAGAAAGCTTTACCACAAGGCCTTTTCATGGTTTACTCTTTCTTTTACTCATTTGTCTTTATAGTCTTTGAAAATGTCCCTTCTTCAAAGAGTTTCCCTAGACCACCTTGGCAATGGCAACCCACTCCAGTACTCTTGCCTGGTGAATCCCATGGACAGAGGAGCCTGTTAGGCTACAGTCCATGGGGTCGCTAAGAGTCAGACACAACTGAGCGACTTCACTTTCACTTTTCATTTTCATGCATTGGAGAAGGAAATGGCAACCCACTCCATTGTTCTTGCCTGGAGAATCCCAGGGACGGGGGAGCCTATTGGGCTGCCGTCTATGGGGTCGCAGAGAATCGGACACGACTGATGCGACTTAGAAGCAGCAGTAGCAGCAGATCACCTTTTAAAATTAGTACCCCATCTCTGTCACTTTCTATCCCTTTACTTGATTTTACTTTTCTTCATAAAATCTATCATTATCCAGTACATTTCAATACTTTTTTGTTGTCTGTCACTCCTTTCTAGAATGAAAACTCTATGAGGTCCATTAGACTTGTCTTATTTGTTTATGTTATATTCTAACACCTAACATAGTGCCTGACAAAGAGCAGATATTAAACTATCTATTGAACTGAGAGCTTAAACTTCCATTTGTCAAGTCATTATGCAGTAGGTAGAAACTCAGTCTCCATGCTGTAGGTGAATAAACATTAGAGTCTGTCCTCTAATTAGCTAAAAATACAAAATCTCTGTGACCCTTCCTTATTTGAATTCAGGTGTTCTCCATGTATAGTTCCTGAACCCACAAAATCTGCAGCATTAGGAAACTTGTTAGTAGTAGTTCCCAAATGAATTAGAAATTTGGGGGCTGGTGCTCAGCAATCTGTATTTTAGAAAGTCCTCTAGGTAATGCTTAGAGAACTATCAGTCTGATTCAAGTCCTTTTGCACAGTGAAATTTCTAAGGGTAGCTAGAAGGAAGTTTTCTTAAGGGCAAAAACCAAAAGAGAATAAATGCATAAAATCTAAGTCCACAAAAGGCAAGACTAGAATGATAGCTTCCGCTTTTCCTAGAGTTTGTTTATTTAATACTAGCAGAGCTTTTTTTGGTATGCCTTATTAGATCTGGGTTAATATGGCTTTTTGTGGATGCCACTTAAAAGGACCCTTATACCTGCCTCCTCACAATGAACCTAAGTACCATTGAGACTAAATTTGGGCTTTCTCTTTGTAGATGTCTAAAACCTCTTGACAAAGAGAAAGCCCAAATTTAGTCTCAATGGTAAATGATTTTTATTTTCTTCAGAAACATGAAAAATACTTCAAGGATATAACCTGGTATTCTGGATAATGACATGTGAGTTCAGATGTCACTATTTTCAAAATGACATATTGCAACTTGATAAGTCTGAATGTAAAGGCTAAAATCTCACTAGACAAAACTGGAAATAGAAATGGTAGGCATTCTGAAAGCGGGTGCATGTCTACATCAGGGACCATTCCAGCAGGAAAAAGTGCCAATAGCCTTGAAAACTCTCCCATTGGTTTTGACTTTTTTTTTCAAGATTGTTAAGACATTTGAATAAAATAAAGTTTGAAAGAACTTGAAAAAGTATATAGTATTATACAAGTAAAAAATAATCCAAATAATAGCTAACCATTCATTGGATACCTTTCTGTGCTAGGCTCTATGCAGAGCATTTTACATACACTATCACAGTTTCTCAATAATCCTCCAAGGTAGGTATTATTACCTTCATTTTACAAATGACGTTAGGTAACTGCCCAATGCCATTTAATTAATAAATAGTACAGGCAAAATATGAACCAAGATCTGTCATATTTAAAATCCTATGCTGCTAACCTCATTGACTCAGCACCACTTTCACTGTATGTATAACTTATCCACATGCATACATTTAGATTAATTTCAAATATAGCACACTCTCATTGTAGAAATTAAAATATAAAAGAAGCATTTAAACCAAACAGTTAAACTCCCCTTTGCCATTATTTCAATTGCAATTCCACTTTTATTCATATTTGAAATGGGCAAAATTCTGCATCTGCCTCAACAGGAATATTTTCCTACTGAAAGTTAAGCAATATGTTCTGAAAACATCTATTTTAATAGCTCCCCTAGGAAAAAAAGAGGTCTGTTTTAATTACAATAAATGAAATAGTTGTTACATTTTTTTAACATGATTCAGTGAGGTGCAATGCAATTTTTAAAGCAAACATTTGGACTATTAAGATAGTACCAACTGAACTTGTTACTTGCAAAACAGATAATTTAGTTAGTTGAGCTGTCAATGCTAATCCATCCAGATTGCTTCATTCTTCAGCAAGGCAGGTGTATTTATTTAACAACTCTTCAGCAGTAGCAATTTTCTTTTTCAGTCTGCCGAAAAAAGATTCTCCAGTTGTCTTTAATGAAAGCTGACTGATCCTAATTTGGAGGATTCTCATCCATGAGGTATCTACAAGTACCACATGTCAACCTGAACAATCCATTTCCATACCCACTACACTGATACTGCCCTTTAGGACTTACAGTAACATAACAGAGAATAAATTGGGTGAAATCTTGTTTTCTTTCTTCATTCATTTGGGCAATTCCTGTTCAGTTAGGTTCCAAGTTAGGATTCCCTGGAGACTCAACAGTAAAGAATCTATCTACCTAGCAGGAGATGTGGGTTTGATCCCTGGGTTGGGAAGATCCCCATGGAGGAGGAAATGGCAACCCACTCCATTATTCTTGCCTGGTAAATCCCATGGACAGAGGAGCCTGGTGGGCTATAGTGCATTGAGTCAACATGACTTAGCAACTAAACAACAACAAGTTCCAAGCTGGCTCAGTGATATTTAATTATTCTTTGGTGCTTTTGTCTGCCAATTAGAAGAGAAAGGTAGCGTGCTGCCACCATCAACTTTTCTCTGCAGTCATTAAAATGCAAGGCAGTAAATGACTGACTCAGCTCACACAAGCTGGGCCCTGAAGTTTCATTCAGTTTTAGTGCCCAACTTTCAAAAAGTTGGCTCCAAATCCTAATATGCTCTTATTGAGCCATCCTGTTGCCAGGCTATTCAGAGTTTCTGGATGATCCCATCTTGATCCTTCTTTGTCATAGACAATAGGATTCTAATTCCTAGCAGAATCGATATTCTGACTAAATATCATCTGAGCACATATTCACCTGTTCATGCCATTTGCTAAAGCTGCATATGGATTGCTTTATTCCAATGTGAAGAGAAGCAGTCCCAGAATCCTAGGATTAAAACCGAATCACCTGAGTCTTAGTGAGGGAGTTAAGAGACAACCTTATCTCACAGCCCCACCCACCAAGATTTCTACAGATATTTAAGACAGAAAGGACTTAATACAAATAGAGAAAGGGAAATACTTAGATCGTGCTTATTATGTAGTCCATTAACAATTAGGAGCAAATGGGTAGAGATCAATTTCCTAATAAGGACAGAATTTTTAGACTCAATAGCACAGATGGAAGTCCAACAGAGGCACTCCATCCAGTAGGCTTTCTACTACATCATCCCCTTAGTTTCTCCTCACGCTCACCCTGAGATTTTCCAGTGGTAGACACTCTCCCCTGTGCACTTCAAAATTGCTATAACCATCTCGAGGAATTCAGATCCAAACATTAACTGAAATTCTACTAGGTATACATATGTAATTTGCTACAATAGAATGGATGGAATAATAAGATAGATGTCAGAGATGGTATTTGGATAAAGACTTTGAATCTGTGTAAAATATGAAATAATAATATTTCCACAAGAAATAAACTGAAGGGGACACAGGTGGCTTCAGCATATCAGACATACATTGATGCTCAAAACATTATAAGAAAAAACAAGTAATTCCCCCCAACAAACAAAGCAAGGCTTTCTTGACCACCTCTGTGAGCTGATCAGGGAACAGTAATGAAAACTGAATAAAGGTTAATAGAGTACCATTCAGAGTCCCAGTGAGCCTGCTACTCAAGGTTTAGGGAAAGGTGCTATGTGTATTCAAGTGTGGGTCAGCTGTGAGCACGTGCCACAATTCTGCTTTTTTAAGACAAGACTGAGGTGAGGAAAATCCCAATATCAGTGGTCAGGAAGTTAGCAGTGAATGGTAGCCTTGAGAAATGCATGGTCGCTATGGCTATTCCTTGATATAATAGGATATGGAAAGATAAAGGTGGAAAATGTCTTTGTTTGAAAAGATACTCTACTACATCTAGGACAAGGTGCCTCACTGATACCATAAGCAAAAAGACTTGTGAGTACAAAGGAACTTTGTTGTTAGACATTACCCCAGGCCTGGCTGTCTGCCAGTATCAACAAAGTGAGGTATAGGTGTGGTCTGTATAGTTGGGAAAAGACAGAGAGGACTAGGAGGAAGAGAAAAAAACAAGTTACAGAAGAATGACCATTTGTTCCACTACTGACTTGGACAGGAAAGAAAAATAAGCAGCCATATTCTACCAGATGTATGGCTTTGGCCAAGACTTTAACTCCTTCAAGCCTCAGTTTCTCAAAAGAAGAGAGATTATCTCACCTTACCCAAATAGTACTTTTGGAAGGATTATTTACAGTCCTCTGTGAAAACACTGCCCCTGCAAATATATAGTACATTTGTTCCTTCTGGAATCCATGAGGTCATGCTTTCAACTAGTTCTGTAACTAGAAAGGAAGGAAGTGGATCATTGTGATGTAGATTGTCCTTCCTCCCCACACCCTCTACACATACACAGAAACACACAGAACTATGCTTGGGGTGGAAATAGTTACTGGATATGCAAACCACAAAGTCTTGCAGAGGCATACAGTGCTCAGCTTGGTTCTAACACCTTCTATTTATGTGCTATTTTTTTACTTTTTGCACTGTTTGTATCATCACTGAGAGCAGTCTAAAGGTGACTGGAAAGTAATTGGAGCTGTTTAGGTCATTTGCCTGGAAAACATGGATACAAAAGAGACCCAAGACAGGACAATTAAAAGATGGAAACATAATTCCTAGAGAAAGAAATATTTTCAGAATGATATAAGATTCCATTTGGACCCCTGCTTCCATGCTCTGCACCCCATTGCTCTTTTCTTAATGTCTTGTATGTGCCTGACATCTATGCAAGAACTGGACAAAGGGTCAAGAAAGCCTACTTGCACACTGCTGAGGAGTCACTGGGCCAAAGACTCACACAGCTGCCACATTCCTCTTTTTCTTGCAAAACAAAATGTGAATAACTGCAAGTGTCAGGGGTAATAGTGTTAAAATATTTATGCTTTTAGTAAATTGTTTAGAGCCTCCAGCAACTAAAAATTATTGGTAGGAACTGACTTGTAATGCATTTCAGAAATGCACTGTATTAGGATATGGTCTTTGAACTTGGTGACCAGTCTGTGGGCATCCTGTCTACATCACATATTTTAACTTGATAACATGTTTCATGTTCCCAATAGTATATGGACTGGTTGAGGTCAATATTCAAATAATTCATCTTTGTATTGTCTTCAGTGTCTAGCATAGTGATGTATACAAAGTAGGTAGCCAATTGGTATTTATTTCATCCCTCTTCTACAGCTGAATAGGTTGAGTAATATTTAGATCTGTACAAAAGTACTTACAGTTTTGCATTGTTGACCTTTGCCTTTTGATACTGAAATATGTTTATAAATAAATGTGGTTATGTTATACATCACTTTAATGTGCATTTCTCAATGTTTTGTTGCTATTGACATTACTTGCTGTTTATCTTATATTTACTTTACACTAAGGACTTAGACAGTAAAGCATCTGTCTACAATGAGGCAGATCCAGGTTTGATCCTTGGGTCAGGAAGATACCCTGGAGAAGGAAATGGCAACCTGCTCCAGTACTATTGCCTGGAAAATCCCGTGGATACTAGGGAAATGATGTTAGACAAAAAGCAATTTGAGCTATTTTCTTATTCGAGTTCAAAATGGGTTGGAAAGCGGTAGAGACAATGCACAACAGCAACAACGCATTTGGCCCAAGAACAGCTAACACGTGTACCGTGTACTGGTGGTCCAAGAAGTTTTGCAGAGGAGACAAGAGACTTGAAAATGAGGAGCACAGTGGCTGGCCATTGGAAATTGGCAGTGACCAATTGAGAGGATTATCAAAGCTGATCCTCTGCAAACTACATGAGAAGTTGCCAAAGAATTCAACTCAACCATTCTATGGTCATTCAGCACTTGAAGCAAATTGGAAAGGTGAAAAAGCTTGACAAGTAGGTGCCTCATGAGCTTAGCGAAAATGAAAAAAAAATCATCACTTTGAAGTGTCATCTTCTCTTATTCTACACAACAATGCACCATTTCTCAATCAGATTGTGACCTGTGATAAAAAATGGATTTTATATGACAACCAGCAATAACCAGCTCATGGCTGGACCAAGAAGAAGCTCCAAAGCACTTCCCAAAGCCAAACTTGCACCAAAAAAAGGTCATGGTCATTATTTGGTGGTCTGCTGCTGGTCTGATGTATTACAGCTTTCTGAATCTCAGTGAAACCATTACATCTCAGAAGTATGCTCACCAAGTCGATGAGATGTACTACAAACTGCAATGCCTACAGCCAGCGTTGGTCAACAGAAAGGACCCAATTCTTCTCTGTGACAATGCCTAACTGAACAACCAACACTACAAAACTTGAACAAATTTGGCTACAAAGTTTTACCTCATTCGTCATATTCACCTGACCTCTTGACAACTGACTTGTTCAGTCGCTAAGTTGTGTCCCAACTCTGAGATTCCATGGACTGAAGCACACAAGGCTTTCCTGTCCTTCACTATCTCCTGGAGTTTACTCAAACTCATGTCCATTGAGTCAGTGATGCCATCCAACCATCTCATCCTCTGTCGCCCTATTCTCTTGCCCTCGATCTTTCCCAGCATCTTTTCCAGTGAGTCAGCTGTTCGCATCAGGTGGCCAAAGCATTAGAGCTTCAGCTTCAGCATCAGTCCCTCCAATGAATATTTAGGGTTGATTTCCTTTAGGATGGACTGGTTTGATCTCCTTACTGTCCAAGGGACTCTCAAGAGTCTTCTCCAACACCACAGTTCAAAAGCATTAATTCTTTGGTGCTCAGCCTTCTTTATGGTCCAACTCTCACATCTGTACATGACTACTGGAAGAACCACAGCTTTGACTATATGGAACTTTGCTCGCAAAGTGATATCTCTGCTTTTAATACGCTATCTAGGTTTGTCATAGCTGTCATTCCAAGGAACAAGCATCTTTTCATTTCATGGCTGCAGTCACCGTCTGCAGCTATTTTGGAGCCCAAGAAAGAAAATCTCAGTTTCCACTTTTCCCCCATCTATTTGCCATGAAGTGATGGGACCAGATATCATGACCTTTGTTTTTTGAATGTTGAGATTTAAGCCAGCTTTTTCACTCTCTTCTTTCACCTTCATCAAGCGGCTCTTTAGTTCCTCTTCACTTTCTGTCATTAAAGTGGTATCATCTGTATATCTGAGGTTGTTGATATTTCTCCCAGCAAGCTTTTTTAAAATTAATTATTTTATTTTAACTGGAGGGTAATTGTTTTACTATATTGTGGTTTTTGCCATACATAGGCATGAGTCAGCCATAGGTGTACATGTGTCCCACCATCCCACCTCCCTCCCAACCCTATCCCTCTGGGTTGTCCCAGAGCACCAGCTGTGGGTGCCCTGCTTCATGCATCAATTTTGTACTGGTCATCTATTTTACACATGACAATATACATGTTCCAATGCTATGAAACATGCTGTGCTCTCATGTCCCACCCTCACCTTCTCCCACATAGTCCAAAAGTCTGTTCTTTACATCTGTGTCTCTTTTGCTATCTTGCATATAGAGTCATCATTACCATCTGTCTAAATTCCATATATATGCATTAATACACTGTATTGGTGTTTTTCTTTCTGGCTTACCACACTCTGTATAATAGGCTCCAGTTTCATCCAGCTCATTAGAACTGACTGAAATGTGTTCCTTCTTTTATGCTAAGTCACTTCAGTCATGCCCGACTCTATGCGACCCCATAGACAGCAGCCCACCAGGCTCCTCCGTCCCTGGGATTCTTCAGGAAAGAACATTGGAGTGGGTTGCCATTTTCTTCTTTTATAGCTAGGTAATATTCCATTGTGTATATGTACCACAATTTCCTTATCCATTCATCTCCTGATGGACATCTAGGTTGCTTCCATGTCCTAGCTATTGTAAAAGATTCCAGCTCCTGGCCTTTAGTTTCTGAGGCTGCTGTTGGGATCAGACTCCACCCATGACAGGCTCAGCGAGTTACACTAGGCCTAAAAAAATAAAACCTGAGTCATTTTTCCAGGAATTATACCCTTGAGCTAAACCTGAGTCATACCCTTGAACTAAACCTGAGTCATGTCTCCAAGAATTATACCCTTGAACTAATCAAGAGAGTCCCCATTCGCACCAAACCTCAGCCAATCATGTAATGCCAGCTACCCTGTTACTAAGACAAAGAACTGCCTGTATATAAACAGCTATGACCCAGAGCTTGGGGCTCTTGTCGGATTCCACTGCGCTGGATGAGACATGGGCCCTCACTCGAGTTAGCAATAAAACCCCTTTATGCTATTGCATTGCTGTGGACGTCTTATTCTGTCAGTTTTGGGGACTCGGACTCTGGGCACAACATTTGGGGGCTCATCCGGTATCCTTTTAACTGGGAGGAATAACACTCTCCCAGCAGAAGGTGTTTCCTCACTAGGAGGAAAGATATCTGAACACTGGTGTTAATTCTGGTTAAGTCCAGCATAAGGCCGAGACCCCGGTACCGTACTGGGAAGGCGGCTGGCTCTGTTTTCTGGTTAAGTCCAGCGTAAGGCCGAGGCCCCGGTAGCGTAATGGGAAGGCGGCTGGCTCTGTGGACGTCCTGTCTGTAAGATACCCTCAAGGGGAGAAAAGTTTCCGGGGGGTCCAGAAAGACCTAGTACTGTGTTCACGGCCGATGTATATCTGTTATCTGTTTGTCATGTCTATGTGAATGCCGGCACTGTCTCTGTGTGTTCATTTTGTCTCCTGTGTTCTCTGTACCCATGGGGCAAGCAAATTCTACTTCTCTGTTCCTTATGACTAACCACTTTTCTGATTTTAAGTCTAGGGCACAAGATTTATCGGTGCTAATGAAGAAAAACGGCAGACACACCAACAGGTCACCAGTGGGGGTTGTTGGGAGATGTCCCCGGCCCTCCGGAAGGGAACAAAGAGCCCCTGTTTTCTGTTGATAATAGCAGGTCACTCCCACTGAACAGTCAGAGGCTGTTATCCTGCTTTCAGTTTTGTCTCTGGACTCCTGAAGGTCTGTTTCTTCTGTCTTTCTCTCTGTCTGTCTGGCTATCTGTATTGTTTGTGTTGATTTACCAGTGCCTGATTGATTCAAGGACGATGGGGCAATGCCATTCTAGCCCCACACCTCTATCCTTGGTTACTGATAATTTTAAGGAGATCAAGATGAGCGCTCATGAGATCTTTCACTGTGTCTGTCTAAATATATCTTGGTAAGTCTCTGTTTCTGGGTAATATTTTTGAGGTTAATTTGTGTTCAATCTATAAAATGCTAATATAAAGGTCAATTCTTGCTTAAGGAAAGTAGGATGTGTGTGTTCAGTAGAGAAGGTATGAGGAATGAAGTTATATTTCATGAAAGGGAAGGAAATAGGTCTGACTTACAGTTGGCTGTTCCAGGATGGGAAAACAAATGAAAGTATAAAAAAGGGTTTATAGAAAATGAGACCCAAGAAGAAAGTTCTTTGTGTGGTACATTTTGTTAAGAGAAAAAGAAAGAAATATGGCTTATAGGTGGCTATTTTATGAGTGGACAAATAAAGTGATAAATACAGAAAGTGTAAAAATGGTTTGTGGCAAGTAGAAAAAAGTTTCATGCATGATACAAGTTTCTTAAGACTTATGCTAGCTATAGCTATATTATTTTCTATGTACTTGTTTCAGAAAAATTTCTTGTTAACAAATGTTGACTGAGCCTATGATATAATGCTGATATGCAGTTCATTTTTAGATCAATGATGGTAACAGTGTTACTCTAGATATGGCAAGAAGCAACAAGAGGGAATATTTTCCTGGACCAAGAAGCTAGTAAGACAGGTGGTCCAGAGAATTTTGGATACTGTTTTATGGCCTAGTCCAGTAACAGCACATTGAGTGGCCTGTCAACAGAATCTTTGCCAAACCTGAGAATGGACATTCTCAGCACCATGGGATAAAATGGTCATGAAATGCCCCCCAAACATGGTCAAATATGTGGCTATGAAGGGGCCCTGCTGATTGGAAGTTGTTACTTGCCGGCTGCTTCTACAAAGATTACATCATGACCACTGCAAGCTGCTGACATTCGATATCCCCTGAAAGGAGTTCAGGGTGGAGATCAGAAATAAGGCATTCTGTGCTCTGGGAAAAACTCAGAAGAACTGGCCTTCAGATAGGTCTTTTCAGGAAAAGATTTTATGAGTCCCAATTCTTGTATCTTCTCATACCTAGAGAAACACTGACGTCATTAACGGTAAAATCTGCTTTGGCTATTAAGAAAAAGTTTACAATTAAAAGTCAAAATAGAATAGCTGTGGTTCAGATATCCTGGGAAATAACTAGGTGATGCTGTGGGTGTACTTTCAGATTAGAGCTTGTATTGCTCCAAGCTGGGGCAGTCTTATGCCCCATTTTGACAGGAAGTTATCACAATCGTAGTTGCCCAGTTCCCTAAATTAAAACTGAGCGGGACTCTGTGAGGCTCTGGAACACAAATCTGTTCTGTGTTGTCCATTTCTTATCTGTAGGATATAGACTTTGTTCAGCCTCCTTGACCTTCCCTGAATTCCAAAATGTGGATTCAAACAATTGCTAATCAGAGAAGGGAGGGGATACAAAATGCTCAAAATTCTCCAAGCGAGACTTCAGCAATATGTGAACCGTGAACTCCCTGATGTTCAAGCTGGTTTTAGAAAAACAGGAGAAAATTTTATGAGACCCAATTCTTGCATCTTCTCGTACCTAGAGAAACACTGACGTCATTAACAGTAAAATCTGCTTTGGCTATTAAGAAAAAGTTTACAATTAAATAGAATAGCTATGGTTCAGATATCCTGGGAAATAACTAGGTGATGCTATGGGTGTACTTTCAGATTAGAGCTTGTATTGCTCCAAGCTGGGGCAGTCCTATGCCCCATTTTGACAGGAAGTTATCACAGTCATAGTTGCCCAGTTCCCTAACTTAAAACTGAGCAGGACTCTTGAGGCTCTGGAGTACAGATATGTTCTGTGTTTTCCATTTCTTATCTGTAAGATATAGACTTTGTTCAGCCTCCTTGACCTTCCCTGAATTCCAAAGCATGGATTCAAACAATTGCTAATCAGAGAAGGGAGGGGATACAAAAACAAACAATCAAAGGTTGGTACAGCCTCCAGACAGAGTCCGGGTTTCTACTCAAAAAATGTGCATAACAATGTCTTTGAACCCCCACCCAGGTGGAAGATGGTAACTTCAGACTGAACACAAGATTTCTGGAGCACAGCTCTGTTGCCTCACCACCGACCAATCAGAAAGGGTCACAAACCCTGCAACCCTCACCCCAAATGTTGACTTCTGTTTTCAGGGAACAGAGATGACCATCCTGTTAGGTCTCCTGTTTGGCCCTCGTCTATTTCATCTCTGAGAGGGGCCAAATAAATTGCTGTTACTACAAGAATAAATCCTATCATTTTGCCTTTTCATACTGTTCATGGGGTTCTCAAGGCAAGAATACTGAAGTGGCTTGCCATTCCCTTCTTCAGTGGACCAATTCTGTCAGACCTCTCCACCATGATCCACCCATCTTAGGTTGCCCTGCAGGCATGGCTTGGTTTCATTGAGTTAGACAAGGGTGTGGTCCTAGTGTGATTAGATTGACTAGTTTTCTGTGAGTATGGTTTCAGTGTGTCTGCCCTCTGATTCCCTCTTGCAACACCTACCATCTTACTTGGGTTTCTCTTACCTTGGGTGTGGGGTATCTCTTCACGACTGCTCCAGCACAGCCACTGCACCTTACCTTTGACGAGTGGTATCTCCTTACCACCACTGTTCCTGACCTTCAACATAGGATAGCTCCTCTAGGCCCTCCTGTGCCTGCCCAGCCACCACTCCTCGGGTTGCTCCTCCCGGCCGCCGGCCCTGGCCTCGGGCGTGGGTGGCTCCTCTCAGCTGCCCCTCCTGGCCTCGGGGGTGAAGTGGCTTCTTCTGGTGACCTCGGGTAGCTCTTGGCCGCTCTCAAGTGCAGACTTACCTTGGACGAGGGGTATCTTCTTACCGCCACCGTTCCTGACCTTCAACGTAGGATAGCTCCTCTAGGCCCTCCTGCATACCTTTTCCCATAAACAATGTTGTGTACATTATCTTCTGGCCTTGGCGGCCTGTGGACCTTTTTATGACCCTCTTTTGATAAAGTCTGCTCAATCAGAAAACTTATTTTCCCTTGAAATATTTTTTCTTTATATTTCTAATCTATGTCAGCTTCAGAAAGTATTAAACAGAGTTACATTTCTCATGGAGCAAAGGTGCAGTGAGTTACAACAAAGAAAGAACCAATTAGCTCAAAGGTCTGATGTGGTTAATTTCAAGGCTACGTCTTGTTTTTCTTAAATTCCAACTATGTTAACTAATGCACTCCCAGGTGCACAGTGGATAAGAGATATGGGAACTTAGCAGCAAGCATTGGCTCAACAGTGAAATCCTACACCAGCACCACTCTAATAGTTTTTAACTCTTTGAAAGGCTCTGTATTTTTAGGCTTCTCCTGTCTCTCACAGTTGGGAGGCTGTGAATAATCATTTGCATAGCTGCAAGAGTCTGGATAAACCTGTCAAGCAAGCTGGAAAGCCATCAGAGGGGTTTTATTTGAAATATTCCTATCATGTCCAGGAGACTTATTAGCTAGAGCCCTAAGTTGATTTTCTCTGGAAAAGGTGGTCGAGGATAGCACCCTGTTAATGTTAGAAGAGTTGGTGAAAGGCACAAAATAGTAAGACAGATTCCGGTTTTGGGGTAGATGCTTGAGCAGGTCTAGGGAGCCCCTCAAATCCTGATCTGCCTTTGCCTGTCAGGTCTTCTCCTCATGACCTTTGTCATGAGTGGGATCTCCCGTGGTGGCTCCCGGCAATTGTGTTTTTTCCAGATTTCAGATTTTAACTATTTGATATTAGATCTATCACTTAACTGTTTGATATTAGGTCTGTATTTTACAGCTGGTTTTCACCAAATGTGTGTATTTTCTTCTGACTCAAGTTTCCTTGGTGATTTTGGGCCAGGAAAAAATTGTTGGATTTTGTCTAATATGATTGCTACATAAAGTAAGATAAAATATGCTTTTTTAAAATTCAGTTTATCTAGTTGATTAATCTATGACAGAATCCAGCTCCAGCAGCCAGGGATTGAACCTGAAGAGGTGAATGGTGTCAGCGAATGAGACAGCCTCTCAATTTTTTTTTTGGACTGCCTGTTTATTTCAAGTTTAAGATTCTCTTTTATACTTGTACAAAAACATTAGGCCAGAGGTTTGACATTTTCAGATCCCCCTCTCCCAGATTTATTATCTCCATAAATCATTGTTGCTCTTCAGAGTTCCTGCTTCAGTGATTCTCTCTGAATCAGCCTTATCATCCATTATCTAACTCCTCTAATGTGTCCAATAGTTAACTTGTGATTACATTGTAACTCATGCTCCATTCCTCAGTTTACTACTTATCTTCCTAAATCCTGTTTGCCCCTAACATCCTGAGCTCACTATCTCTTAAAAAGGCTTCTAGCTACAGTGTCTCTAAAAATTCCTAACTTCTATAAGCTATAGTAAAATATGCTAACTTTACAATATTCCTTAAATCTTTAACTTCTAACTATTTAAATTATTTCTGAGCCCTAAATTCAGTAAACTCCTTTGCCACAAACATTTTCCTCACAAATAAGCTTCAGATAGCAATCCCTCCCATGGCCTCAACTCCGGGAGTTGGTGATGGACAGGGAGGCCTGGCGTACTGTGATTCATCGGGTCGCAAAGAGTCGGACACGACTGCGCCACTGAACTGAACAGCCTCCAGACAGAGTCCTGGTTCCTACTCAAAGAAATATGCATAACAATGTCTTTGAACCCCCACCCAGGTGAAAGATGGTAACTTCAGACTGAACACAAGATTCCTGGAGCACAGCTCTGTTGCCTCACCACCAACCAATCAAAAAGTGTCACAAACCCTGCAACCCTCACCCCAAATGTTGCCTTCTGTTTTCAGGGACCAGAGATGACCATCCTGTTGGGTCTCCTGTTTGGCCCTTGTCTATTTCATCTGTGAGAGGGGCCAACTAAATTGCTCTTACTACAAGGATAAAAGCTGGTTTCAGATGTAAGAAACGCCAACTTAGATCAGGTAAAGAGAGACTTCAGCTCTGCTAGGCAGGCCTACGCCCATGCACAGCAGGAAGAAGTTACAGAAGAAAGAGACCTCCGCCCCAATTCCCAAAAAGTTTCTTGAGTATGAAGTCTCTCAGGGGGCCTATGTGCTGCGTTAGGGGAAGAACGTTGTTTTTATGTAAATCACTCGGGGGTAGTCAGGGAGTCCCTGGCCAAGATAAGAGAAGGGCTAAATCAGAGAAAAATGAAAAAGAGACACAACAAAGGTGGTTTGAGTCCTGGTTCCAACAGTCTCCGTGGTTAACAGTGCTGATTTCCACCCTGATGGGCCCACTTATAGTGCTACTATTAATACTCACTTTTGGCCCATGCATTTTAAACAGACTTGTGACTTTCATAAAAGAACGTATTAATGCAGTCCAGCTATTTGTGCTTAGGCAGCAATATCAGGCTGTGTCCCAAAACAAAGAGGAAGATTCCTCTATATGATCTAGAGACAGGGGGGAATGTTGGGACCAGACTCCGGCCATGACAGGCTCAGTGAGTTACACTAGGCCTAAAAAACCAACAAAACCTGAGTCATGTTTCTGAGAATTATACCCTTGAGCTAAACTGAGTCATACCCTTGAACTAAACCTGAGTCATGTCTCCAAGAATTATACCCTTGAACTAATCAAGAGAGTCCCCATTCGCACCAAACCTCAGCCAATCATGTAATGCCAGCTACCCTGTTACTAAGACGAAGAACTGGCCAGCTACCCTGTTACTAAAACAAAGAACTGCCTGTATATAAACAGCTACGACCCAGAGCTCAGGGCTCTTGTCGGATTCCACTGCGCTGGATGAGACATGGGCCCTAGCTTGAGCTAGCAATAAAACCCCTTTATGCTATTGCATTCCTGTGGACGTCTTAATTCTCTCAATTTTGGGGACTCGGACTCTGGGCATAACAGCTGCCACAGCCCCCACCACCTGTCCTGGGGACTTACTGTTCACACTTTTGACTGCACCATGTGAATTCCTATTTCCAGATCCTATTTCCAGTCCTGTTCTTGGCTGGAACACTTTTCTCTCCTTAAATTAGCCATTTCCCAGAGCCCAGTTCCACATTTGTCTTCACCTGGACCTACCATAAGACTGGTGACCTCTAGCTCCTCTAAACTCAAAGTTCTCTTTCATTCCATAGAACTTGGTACTTCTAGGCTAGCATGCACTCCTTAGCACTCACCCCAGCCTGCCTTCTTTTCCGAGGCCTTTCTCCAGTCTTCCCACATGTATGCAGGGTCCCATTCACTTGCAGACCCCTTCCTGTGGAAACAGAGTGTGCTCTGACTTAGCTCGAGACACAGAACAGTAATATACACTTTCTGTCTCCCCTGATGAAAGGCCCTCAGAGAAAGGTCGTGACTTCCATTCCTTCTCAGGCCTCAGGGCCCACTTCTCACTAGAGCTTAGCCTGGGGAGGTTGCTGCCCTCATGGGCTCAAGGTCCCTCATGTTAGGTTATCCTGGCACTACAGTTTTTCAAAAGTAGAAAAATTAAGGTTACATATTCCTAAAATCAATTGGTTAATTTCTATCTGAAGTATGTCCTCCAAAAGGACATGGGTTGTGTGATCTGCTTCAGTAATGAACTTACTGTCTTGGAACACAGAAAGTGGTCGGTAAGGGTCAGTTAGGTAAGTTTAAAGTGTCCCTAGTGAATCTAGACTCCTCAAGTTGTTTTCAAGTACCCCAGTTTTGTTGAGCATAGAGACTTAACATTTTGAGGGCATATACTACATTTTTATTTCTTTCATTCTATTGTCTTTTGAAAGGAAAGAACATAGTATGGTGGAAAAAGAGGAAAGATGTGAAAGCTATTGAAGGAGGCTGGTTGAGAAGGAAAGGGGTGTGGGCTTGAAGGAGGAGCGACCTTCATACCTGCAGGCTCACTGCATTCACCTCAATCCAGTTGGCCCAAGATGTGTCCTTTCCATCCACATATTCATAGCAGTTTCTCCCTTTGGTGATCTGAGTGTCAGAAAAAGGGTTAAAAACTTATCTTTTTCTTTTTTGGTGGGAGGTAACAGAAGAATTATTTCCCTCTGCTATCATCAGTGCTCTTCAGCCTACATGAATTAGTTGTCAGTCATGACCACATGGTAAGCTCCTTGATCATCACCTCCATGTCTGAGTCTGTTGGTGCACTCAGGGCAAGGACTCCACACGGGAGAAGCCACTTCTGTGTGCCTGTACCACTGTGCTCCCACCTCTCCTCTGATCTTTAGATAGAAGTCCCATGTTCATGCACAGTGCACACAGTACACAGGGCTGGCCATGTTATCCTCATCCACGTCCTCACATGTAGACATGCGGTCCCCCGCCACATGCACCAGTGATTGGAGGTCAGAGGACAGGGGATGAGGGGTGTTCTCACCAGCCAGGAGTATCTACTCTTGGCAGCCTCTTCACTGTCTGTGATCTGGCCCAAGTAGGAGCCAAAGCGCAGGCCTAGCGGCAGATCAGACACCTTGTTCCATACTCCAAGCCCAGCCTCAGGGATGCCTGATGGTCTTATACTTAACCCAGGGGGCAGATTGAGGGCTGAGTGATTGGGTGCCCGTTCTCTACTGCACAGTCCTTTACAAAGGTCGGTAGCCTGTGAATAGCACAGCTTCAATGAAGTTCTCGTACTTCTCACAATCTGGAGGTGAGCGCAATGGGGATGAGGGGAGGTATAGTGATGTTGCTGGTCATAAAGAACTTCAGAACAAAACAGGGCACTCATGGCATTTGGCCTTGATCCTGTACCTCAAGTCATAAGAGGAAAAGGATGATTGGGGGACCAAATGGTGAGGTTATACTATTGTGCCAAGGCCTCATAACTCCTTCTCCTTGAATGGGCCCATGGCGTCACTCACAGAGGTAGTTGTCATCCTGGGGCTTGCTGACCTCTTGGTACACATGGCTTGATCTTTCTCATAGACTGTACATCTTCACTTCAGTCTCCTTTCGAATGGGCCCATGGGGTCACTCACAGAGGTAGTCGTCGTCCTGGAGCTCGCTGACCTCTTACATGGGTCACTCTCATAGACTGTACATCTTCACTTCAGTCTCCTTTCAAATGGGCCCATGGGATGGGTCACAGAGGTAGTTGTCCTGGGGCTCGCTGACCTCTTGGTACACATGGCTCGCTCTTTCTCGTAGGCTGTACATCTTCACTTCAGTCTCCTGAGTTCTGAGTTGGAGAAGAGAAGCTGAGCAAGGCTGGTGGGGTCTGGAGAGTTAGATCCTGTTTGATCAGAAACTGTGGTATCACCCACCTATTCATTTGTATACTTTGTTAAAATTTTTTTTACATTAAAAAAATTTTTTTATGTATGTATTTTTATTCATTAATGTTACATTATTTATTTATTGGCCACACTGCATGGCATGTGGGATCTTAGTTACCTGACCCAGAATGGAACCCAGCCTCCTGCAGTGGAAGCATGGAGTCTTAACCACTTAACCACCAGGAAAGTCCCTTTTCTGTAGTTTATTTTTTTTCCCTTTAACTACTGGTTCAGAGAGACTGAGGCTACACACTGACCAAAGATGCCCAGTTTAATGTTAGCATCCTGTACTTCCTGTTAGTAGGCTTAATTTCCCAACGTTCTTACTTAGAAAATAGTTCACGGACACATCTCAGAAAATATTGTTGAGGGCACATTACAGATAAGGCATTGTGCAAAGGCCTGGGCATAAACACTAACAAAAGCATGGTCCTATTATCACAGCTAGATTTATTGAACAACTTCAATGTGTCAACACTTTTATATTAATGCTTTCAAACACTTTACAGTGTGTTTGAAAGCAAAGCAGTCAGAACCTCAGAAAATATGTAAGATTTTCCTTTCCAAAGGCCTCAGTGCTAACTTTAGGTCTCAAATCAGTCCAGCTTAAGTCCACACCTACTCAAAGTCTATCGTACATACCTGGGCCATTGTTATTAGCCTTTCTAGAGGAATTAGAGGAAGTGAAGTACCCAAGTTATTTCCTTTTACCTTGCTTCTCTGGGGTGGGGGAGGGGCACTGGTATCTGGGCCTGCTTGGGGCCACATGTCTTCAGCAATTTTGATGCTCCTGGCAGTTTCTTCAAACTAGATTTGTTACTTACTAGTACCCTGGACTAGTACCAACATCCGCTGGATCATGGAAAAAGCAAGAGAGTTCCAGAAAAACATCTATTTCTGCTTTATTGACTATGCCAAAGCCTTTGACTGTGTGGATCACAGTAAACTGTGGAAAATTCTGAAAGAGATGGGAATACCAGACCACTTGACCTGCCTCTTGAGAAATCTGTATGCAGGTCAGGAAGCAACAGTTAGAACTGGACATGGAACAACAGACTGGTTCCAAATAGGAAAAGGAGTACGTCAAGGCTGTATATTGTCACCCTGCTTATTTAACTTATATGCAGAGTACATCATGAGAAATGCTGGACTGGAAGAAACACAAGCTGGAATCAAGATTGCTGGGAGAAATATCAATAATCTCAGATATGCAGATGACACCACCCTTATGGCAGAAAGTGAGGAGGAGCTAAAAAGCCTCTTGTTGAAAGTGAAAGAGGAGAGTGGAAAAGTTGGCTTAGAGGAGAAAGGGACGACCGAGGATGAGATGGCTGGATGGCATCACAGACTCAATGGACATGAGTCTGAGTGAACTCCGGGAGTTGGTGATGGACAGGGAGGCCTGGCGTGCTGCGATTCATGGGGTCGCAAAGAGTTGGACACGACTGCGCGACTGAACTGAACTGAGTACCCTGGACATTCCCTTCTGTGTGAGAGTCACATAGTAAAAGACAACATACATTTCTTTAGGACTTTATGAAGTGTTTTCCCAAGCATGATTTTAGTTAATACTTCGACAGTTCTTGGAAATATCCAGTGTTGCGGGGGGAGGAGGAGTGGAGAGGGAGTGTCAACACTGGAGTGTAAATAAAGGACCAAAGTGGGTAGTGAATCAAAACTAGAACTCATATCTTAAGGTTCTTTCCCCTTTCTCCGTAAAAGTGAGAGCAAGGCAGAGAGAGTAGCTGGAGAATCAACAAGGTCAGGAAAGAAGTGAAGGACCTAAGCCACCCTATTTTGTTAAAAAAGACTCCATTTCTGAGGAAAGAGTCTTTGAAAATCCCTTGACCTCACCCCACCACCTTCGAGCTAGTCAAATCCCAGATTAGGATCTCCTGACTTTACATACAGGACTTATGACCTGCCCGGCAAGTTCGAATGAAGCAATTAAGCCCAAGAAATGGGAACCAATCAGAACCCAACACCTAACCCTTCCACAGAAGGTAATCAATTAGACGTCTACCCTATATAAGCAATGAAACCCAGAGTTCGAGGCTCCTCCCTACAGCCGCTGTGTCGGTGTCGGTGGGAGCCCCAGCTCAAGCTTGGTAATAAAGACTCTCTTGCTTTTGCATCGGATACCGGCTCCCTGGTGGTCATTGGCAGATTTCACAACTTGGACATAACAGAAGAGAGTAAGGGCTCAGAGAAAACCAGGGTGGGGTGGGTTTTCTATTAAATAGTGCCCCTTTGATGAATGAGGAAGTGTGGAAAAGTACAGAGCGGCCAAAACACATCTGGAAAATGAGGTGACGAAGCAGTGAGATTGGGAAGAAAAAAGACGATTGGCAGAAACATACATAGACAATAAAGAAAATAAGCTGAAAGTTGCAGATTGCCATGGCCATTGAGACAATATTTAGAATTAAAGTAGCTGGTCCCATCAATTCTGCTTAAATAAGGTTGTACAGCTAGCTGGTTTTTCTCCGTTTCCTGATCCATAAATTGGTATACATGCTAATTCTTGATGTTACAGTGGACATGAAATTAATAACATTCAACAAAATGTCTGTGAGCTATTTGATACAGTATGAATGTGAGAGTCCATCCCTGCTATCAATTTACCCTCTCAGCTGTCTCTGTATTTGAAGTCTGACTCACAGATACTATCTTCAGCATTCCTTGACCTTCTTCCTCCTAGATGAATGTTTAAATGTGGAGTCACTCATTCAGAAAAGATTCAGGGGCCCCTCAGGGGCTTTTAGCTGGGCCTGAACTTCTAAGAATTAACAGATATGGCCTAGGCTCTCAAAGCTCATGACACAGGGGCAGGCTAAACAAATGATTCTGTTCGGTAGTTAGAATAGGAAAAAGAAGTCCAGAATGGTGGTGGCTAAAAGACAAGGAAGGGAAAAGCCCACGAACACAGAGCAAAGGAAGGTCCGAGGATCAGAGTGAGGACCTCAGGTGGAACAAACAACACTCTTGGCTAGCCCAGTTTACATAGGGCAGGCCCAGGGGGAGGGAAAAACAGAAAAAGAGGAGCCAAAGGGCTGGGGGCGGGGCTCGCTCTCCCCGCTGCGCTCGTTCTCTCTCTTCTTTGGGTCAGCATGCCCTCACGCCTCGATGATGTATTTTCCTGTTATTTTCTAAATAAAACTGAGCTGTAACAGAGCTGTAACACAGATCTGTCCAAGAGCTACAACACGGTCTGTTTGAGACCCAAGAGCTGTAACATGCCGAGAGCCTTAAAGTCCATCGCTTCAAATTTTTGTAGAGATGAGACAGAACCAAGTCTCCTCGGTAATCTCTTATACTCCCCTGACATCTATGGTGCCGTGACTTGGGTTTAACCTGGCTGAAACAACCTGAAAGGACGAGGCCAAGCACAGCAGGAGCCCAACTTGGCGAAAGCTCCTGAGGTGGAAGTGGAATGCGAAGAAAACCCAGCGCAGGGGAAGTGACAAGAGGCCCATCGTGCTCTAAACCAGGACAGTTGAAAACAAATTCAGCAGAAAGCTCACGCGGCTCAGTCTCAGATTCCAGAAGACCTCCAGTTAAGGTAGGAGGCCTCGCTCCTGTGGCTGGAGGGACATATGCCTAACAATCTTAATTCCTTTACAGTCTCTTGTTTCTTGTTTCCTCAACCCCCCCACCCCCCCACTGCGAACAGGTGGGTGGCAGTGGGCACCACTGAGGGACTCTGGAGAGGCTACTCTTCGGTATGTCCCAAAGGCAGTACCTGCTGAGCCCCACTAGCTATTACCCAAGCCGGTGGGGGTTCTGTCCTTAATCTTCTTTGTGCCAAGGATCAGGCCAATGAAAGCTGTGAGCACAGGTCAGCTATTTAACAGATTTTCCGGCAGGCTCTGAAGGGGATTCCTTGGCACATTTTTCCCACTGCTTTTTCCTCCTGTCCTTTAGCTCTCTCTCCTGGGGCTTGGAGCCCGGCCAAAATCCAGGATGCCTGGCTTCAGTACCTAATGAAGCTCAGGCTCTGATGTCTCATTGCAGAAATTCAGTGAGAGACTAAGTGATTGGTAAGAGGTGGATTTGTTAGGATTCAGAGAGAAGCACACTGCACTGCAGGGTGTGGGCTACTGCAGAGGGCTCTGAACATGGAATGTGGCCTGGCTAGGTTTTGCCAGCTGAGTGAATTAATATGCTAATGAGTGGGAGGATCATCCCAGCCATTGGGGAACCATCCACTCCTCTGTCTTTTGACAGTGCCTTGGAGCTGTCCTGCCACTTCTGGGTGTGTCATTTAGTTTACAGATTGGGAATTAAGGCTTGCTTGAATTTGACTTGTCATCTTAGACCCAATTGGTTTTAATTGGTTTATGTTATGCCCTTGTGCTGTGTCATTCTTTCAAAGGTTGTGCCCTGTCCCCTTCCTTCCTGTTTCATACTTTTTTCCTGAGCCTCATCCAGGCCCACAATGTTGCCTCTACAATCTGCTAGAGGGACAACTAGAAAATAGCTGGCCCTGGGGAGGGAAATACTGTATAACATCCAATCCTTCTAGATATTCAGCCCTTCATCTTCCATGTTTCCTACAGCATGTGCAACACCAGCATCTCTCAGTGAACCTGTAGGGCGGCCGACAGGCACACAAGTGCCTGCTAGAAGTCTACCAGTTGGCATCCCTTCAAAGGCAATTGGGCTTCCAGGGATAATGTTTGCCACTTTGGGAGTTAGCCCTGCAGGCTGTTTGGGCCCAAACCCTTACCACCCTTCTCCTAAAGTTATAAACATACCCCTGGATCAAATCTCCACTCTTATGGAACATCTGGTCTGTTGCCTCTTAACAAATTTGTTCTTAAGCCAATTACTAACTCCTACAATCAAGACCCTGCCCCCTTATATGCAACCCTGTCCCCTTGTTGCTCTACCCAGTCTATTATTAAAACACCTTAATGCCCCTAACAGGGCCAGATAACCCACTCCTTTGTCATTACTTCTGTTATTACATAAAGTGGATCTATGACAACAATGCTTACCAGGGGAGACACCCTTACCTGCTCTTATGGAGGACTAGGGCAAGAAATCAATGACTTAAATCCCTTAGAGTAGTAAGAGGATAAAGCTTATGACTGTTTTACTGTTTCCCAGTCTCAGGGCATAGGCTTGGATTGCTTTACATCATAATATCTATTCCTTGTCTGAACAAAATGAGTTAAAATTACAACCCCTTAATCCTACCCAGCACTGGTCATGCTGGAGACCTTGGGGACAGCCACCTCCAGTCCGGGGGTCCCAGGAGGTCAACCTGCCTCGACCTGCCTACGGATCTGGTCCTGGAAAGATTGTCATGCCTCAACCAACTTGGGGATTCGCCAGTCCAGGGGTCCTGGAAGGTCGTCATTCCTTGGTCTGCCCAGGGACCAAATTATCTGGAGGCCAAGCTGCCTCTACCTGCCCGGGGATTCAATCTCCAGGAGACTGTCATGCCTCAGCCTGCCTGGGGATTTGCAATCTGACCCGGGGATGCCTGGCTCTCAGGTTGCAAGAGTACTGGGTAAGATAAGCTTCAGAAAGACTCACCCCTAAGGAAGTCCACCCATGGAAATAGAAGGAAGCCTATTACTTGTGGGACTGTGCCCAGTCTCAGCAAAACAGGAGCCCAATGAGTTAGTCTTCTGGAAAGACTAAAGAGGCCCTCCAAAAGTTTATCAATCTGGACTTAGACTCTTATGAGGGACAGATGATTTTAAAGGACAAATTCCTGTCCCAGTGTGCATCAGATATCAGAATAAAATTACAACAGCTACAGCAGCAGGACCCTGCTTCCTTTTTAGATGAGATGGTCCACACAGCCAGCAATACCTTTTATAACAGAGAACAGGAGAAGGAGGCCAAGGCCCAGGAGAGGGAGAGAAGGAAAGACAAGGCATGCCCAGATGCTGGCCGCCCTCCAGGGAAGCCCTGTGGCAAACCCTGAGTCCTTAAAGGACAAGGCATGAGGCAAATGCGTAATCTGTAGACACGTGGGGCATTGGGCCAAAGAGTATCCAAACCGTTATAAGTCTCCTAAAATGACTTGCTACAAGTGCCATCAACTGGGACATTGGGTGGCACTCTGCCCTTGGGACCCAAGAGCCTCAAGGTCAAGCACCAAGCCTTCCCTCACGATGGTTCAACAGGACTGAAGCGGCCCGCTCCAGCTAACCCGCCTGTCACAGATAACCATCACAGGGCTAGAGCCAAGGGTGCAACTGGATGTGGCAGGTAGGTTCGAGAATTTCTTGGTTGACACAGGGGCTACCTACTCTGTCTTGATCTCCTACTCCAGAGCCTTCTCCTCCTAAACCTGTACCATTTTGGATGCTACAGGAAAAGCAACTACTAAAAAATTCACCCAAGCACTTCTTTGTTGCTGAGATGGACAAATATTTTCCCATCAGTTTCTGGTGGTCCCTGAGTGCCCTACTCCCTTATTGGGAAGAGATATACTCACTAAACTGGGGACCACCCTTGTGATGGAAAGTTTTTCAGCTCCTAGAGCCCTACAGCTTCTGGTTACTACTGAAGAACTCATTACACCCTCTCTAATAGAGAGGGACCAAAGACTATGAGAAGACAAAATTAACCCCCAGGTGTGGGACGAGGGGACTCCTGGACAAGCCCTCCAGGCTGACCGGTCATCATCATCCTCTGAGATCCTACTCGGTTTCCCAATCAGAAGCAAATATCCCCTCAGAAGAGAGGCTCGGGAGGGACTACAGTCTTTAATAAATAAATTCCTTGTTTGTGGGTTATTGGTACCCACCAATCAGCCATGTAACACCCCACTTCTCTCAGTAAAGAAGGACGGAATCTGGCGAATGGTTCAAGATCTCCGGATCATAAATGAAGCTGTAGTCCCCCTCCATCCCACAGTATCCAATCCTTATGTAATCTTGAGAGAAATCTCACCCAGTGCCAAATGGTTTACAGTCTTGGATCTCAAAGATGCTTTTTTTTTGCATACCACTGGCTAAAGAATCCCAATATCTTTTTGCCTTCAAGTGGGAGGCCCCAAGAGAAAAACACCAACAGATGACTTGGACAGTATTACCTCAGGGGTTCAGAGATATCTCCCACCTATTTGGACAGGCCCGTAGCGGAGTCTCCTAGATCTGGACCTGGGACCTAATGGGAAAATGTTACAATACGTAGATGACCTCCTAATCTCCAGATGAGAAAAATGCCCAACAACATCCAATTCAGGTTCTAAACTTTTTGGCAGAGAGAGGATATAAAGTCTGCCGTGCTAAGGCACAGATGGTCGAGACAAAGGTCACTTACCTGGGAGTTCAGTCCAGGAGGCTGTCCTCTGGGTACAAGGAATCCTCCAGTTGCCCTCCCCCACAACTTGAAAACAATTGCAATCTTTCCTGGGGCTAACTGGGTATTATGGAATCTGGATACCAACTATGGTCTATTTGCCCAGCTTAAAGGGGCAGGATGATTCAATCCCACTGATACAGGGAACTCCTCAAAAGAAGGCAGAGGCTACACTAAACAAGCCTTAACGCAGGCACCTGCCTTGAGGTTGCTAGACCCAGAAAAGACATTCCAAGTTTATGTCCATGAGAGAGAAGAAATAGCCTTGGGCGTGTTAACTCAAAGTTTGGGATCTGAGCCCCAGCCTGTTGTTTACTTATCCAAGAGGCTTGCCCAACTGCACGAGGCTTGCCCCCTGCCTTTGAAATCTTGCAACTATTGTAATCCTGATAGAAGATGCTTTAAAACTCTCTTTTGGGGGCAAACTATTTTTACTAGCCACCAAGTGAAACAACTAAATAGTGACCATTATGGATGTCTGATCAAAAAATCCTCAGATATCAAGTAGTGCTGATGGAAAATCCAGGCCTCACTATATCCCCTTGTGAGGTTCTTAACCCAACCACCCTCCTGCCTACCCCTGAGGGCTCTCTCCCTTTCACTCTTGCCTAGAAACCTTGGACCACTGGACAAAACCCTTAGAGGGATTGTCGGAAGATCCTCTGACCAACCCTGAGGAAATCTGGTACACTGATGGAAGCAGCTTTATCTTGGATGGAAAAAGAAAAGCCAGATATGCAGTAGTCTCCAATTTTGAGACCATAGAGGCTAAGCCTCGGCCACCAAGTACTTCAGCCCAATCAGCTGAGCTCATAGCCCTGATTCGAGCTTTAGAGCTGGGAAAAGGAAAAAAAATAGCCATTTAAACTGACTCCAAGTATGCCTTTCTGGTGCTACATGCACATACTGCTATTTGGAAAGGGGCTATTTGACCACCTGAGGGTCCCCAATCAAATATGATGATCAAATTCTTAAGACTCTTGGAAGCAGTCCATCTGCCCACTGAGGTTTCAGTCTCCCACTGTAAAGAACACCAAAAAGGGAGCACAGAAGTGACACAAGGAAACTAAGCAGCTGATCAGGCAGCTAAGAGAGCAGCATTACAGAACCATGACCTAATAGGGGTTGCCACTTTAGTTTCACAGACTAATTTGCGAAAAACTCCTTCATATACTGAAGGTGAGACTCTTAAAGCTAAGAGTGAGGACTTTCAAGAAGGTCATGTGGGGTGGTTGCAAAAGGAGGGACTCCTTTTTCTGCCTGGAAACCTCCAATGGAAGTTGTTTAACTCATACATGCCATCGGTCATTTAAGGGAAAAGGCCTTCCAAAGATTACTAGAAAGGTCCTTCAGAGAACAGGCTTCCAAATGACTAAGGCAAGTGGTCTCCCCTTGTACCACTTGCCACTTAAACAACCCCCAAGGAGCTCGAAGACCCCAGCTGGCCCCACCCATCCAACGATGTGGGGCCTACCCAGGAGAAGACTGGCAGATGGACTTCACCCAGGTGCCAGTTTCTCAAGGGTATAAATACCTGTTAGTCATGATAGATATATTCACAGGTTGGATTGAAGGCTCTCCCACCCAGACTGAGAAGGCTGAGGAGGTGGTCAAAAAAACTTCTCCATGAAATCATTCTGAGATTTGATCTGCCCAGGTCATTACAAAGTGACAATGGAACATTATTTACTTCTAAGGTCACCCAAGGGGTCTCTAAAGCACTGGGCATTACTTATCTCCATTGTGCCTGGAGGCCTCAGTCTTCAGGAAAAGTAAAAAGAGCCAACCAATTCTTACAATCAGTGATAAAAAAAATAACCCAGGAGACCCCCCTGGAATGGAAGCTATTTACCAATAGCTCTCCTCTGCACCCATATTACCCCTAAGGAACAGGTTGGTCTTTGTCCTTATGAGATGCTATATGGGAGACCTTTTGTTTATGTCAATGACCTCTTCTTAGATCCAGAGGCTCAGACCCTCCAGTCTTATACCACGGCCATTGGGCAATTCTAACAGGATATATGCTTGTGGGGTGTGAAACAAGACCCAAAAGGTTCTAAGGAGTTATCACTATATGCTCCAAGGACTCAAGTCCTAATTAAAGTCTGGAAAGATGGGTCCCCAAAGGCTCAACTTCAGCCCACATGGAAGGGCCCTTACCCTATAATACTTTCTACCCCCACAGCAGTCAAGGTACCAGGACATGACTCCTGGATTCACTACTCATGAGTCAAGCTGTGGAAGAAAACAGAAGAGGACACTCAATATACCTGTGAGCCCCTGGGAAATCTCAGATACTTATTCAGAACTATATATGAGTGCTATTCTAATGAACACTCCCAAAATCTAGTTTCTGGGGATAGGATTTCTCAGGACGCTCTAAAAAGCCAACACAGCTTGCTATGGGTTGTACTCCAAAACAGACAGGAGATAGACCTGATCCCTGGACAAGGAGGGATTTGAGCTATCCTGGCAATGGGAATTTGGAATTGGCTAATGCCCCTACTCCTTGTTATGCCATATTGATGCTACTTACGATTGTTCCATGTATTATCAATTGTCTAACCTGTTTTGTCTCTGCCCAGGTCAACAAGCTACAACATGCAGTGCCAGTTCAACAAAGATACATAAAACTACAGCCAACCACAGAAAATATCACTCACCCTTAGATGGACACTGCTATAAGGACTCTGAGGCCTGAGACCAGCAAGAGGGGGAGGCCCAATACCCCTCGCCGTCCCAGTTCAGCAGGAAGTAGCCAGAGAGACCTCGGCGCCCCTATTCCCAAAGAATTGGGCCTCCCATCTCTTGAGGGGGTAATGTTAGGTAGTTAGAATAGGAAACAGGAGTCCAGAATGGCGGTGGCTAAAAGACAAGGAAGGGAAAAGCCCGCGAAAACAGAACAAAGGAAGGTCCGAGGACCAGAGTGAGGACCTCGGGTAGAACAAACTGCACTCCTGGCTAGCCCAATTTACATAGNTGGAAGAAAAGTTATGACCAACCTAGATTATTCAAAAGCAGAGACATTACTTTGCCGACTAAGGTCCGTCTAGTCAAGGCTATGCTTTTACCTGTGGTCATGTATGGATGTGAGAGTTGGACTGTGAAGTCACTTCAGTCATCTCTAATTCTTTGAGACCCCATAAAATGTAGCCTGCCAGGCTCCTCTGTCCATGGGATTCTCCAGGCAAGAATACTGGAGGTGGTTGCCATGCCCTCCTCCAGGGGATCTTCCCCCAGAGATCAAACCTGTGTCTCTTACGTCTCTTGCATTGGCACGTGGGTTCTTTACCACTAGTACCACCTGGGAAACCCTCTGAGTCCCTACCAACATTAAACAATCATTCTGACTCCTTTTTTTTTATATATAATGTTGTTTGTTTATCATTTATCCACTTACTTTTGGTTGTATTGAGTCTTCACCACTACTTGGGCTTTTTCTCTAGGAAATGGCTACCTACTCCAGTATTCTTGCCTGGAGAATTCCATTGACAGAGGACCCTGCTGGGCTACAGTCCATGGGGTCACAGTCATTCATAACTGAGCAACTAACACTTTCACTTTTTCACTTTTGTGGTGCAGGGACCCTCTCATTGCAGTGGCCTCTTCTGTTGCAGAGCACAGGCTCCAGGGTACGTGGTCCTCAGCAGTTCTGGCTCCCATGCTCCAGAGCACACGCTCAATGGTTGTGGTGCATAGGCCCAGCTGCCCCACTCCACATGAGATCCTCCCAGGGATGGAACCTGCATCTCCCACACCCATAGGCAGACTCTCCACCACCAAACCACCAGGAAAGCCCTCCTTCTGACTTCTAACACCATAGTTTATTGTTCTTTATCATAATGGAAGTATACAGTATATACTCTTTTGAATCTGGTTTCTTTCACATAACAATATGTTTATTAAGGTCATTCATTATTGTTGTATGCAGCTATTGACAAGCTTTTCCAAAACAGTTGTACAAATGTATCTCCCAGCAGAAAAATACAAGCACTCCAGTTGTTCCAAATCCTTGATAAAATGTTTTTTTGGTGTCCTTTTTATTTTATTCATTCTGGTGTATGTATAATGGTTTCACAATATCATTTAATTGCATTTTTCATATGGCTAATAAACGAGAACCTTTTCATATTTTTATTGACCTTAGCTATCTTCCACCATGAAGTGTCTGTTTAAAGTATTTTGCACGTTTTTAACTTGAGTTCAATGTATCTACTCTTAGTGATTTCTAGAAGTTCTTTACATATGTTGGATATGTATAACTTAAGAAATATACATAAATTACAAAGTTTTAAAGATACTGTCTCTTACTCTGGCTTGTTTTTCCCCTCTCAATTGTGTTTTTTAAAGAACAAATTTTCACAATTAATATAAGGTTGAATTTGTTATTGTCAGTTTTTCTTTTATAGTTATCATTTTTTATGTCAAATAAGTTCAATATTTGAAACATTTAATTCAAATTGTAATTTGTCTTTTGTCTCTTTATTTTATCTGTGGTATGTTTTTCTAGCCAAGCATACTTTTATAAAATTTATATAGTGAAATTTGTCCATTAAAAAAAAATAACTTCTGGACTTTAAGACATGCTTAGAAATGTCATCTCCATGTGAAGATTATCAGAAAAATTTTTGATGTTATCTTCTAATACTCTTAGATTTTTATTTTTATGTTTAAATCTTTTATTATTTTGGAATGTATTTTATTCTAAGGGGTATATTTTATTCTAAGGAATCTAAAGTGATTTTCTTCCTGAAGGCTATCCATTGTTCCAAAGCCATTTATTAAATAATGAAATTTTCCCCAATGTTATAAATCACAAATTTTAATATATTACATTCTTGCATTTATTTAACTGTTTACGAACTCTCTAATTTGTTCCAGTAACCTACTTATTGATTCCTGAACCAAAACAACATTGTTTAATAACTGTGTCTATTCTTTCATTATTAAACTGTTTTCCAGTACATTCCTCAATATTTTTGCACATTTATTTTTCAACATGAAATTTATTATCATATTATTCTATCAATTAATAAAGACTGAATTTTTCCAACTTGCAATCTCTTAAATTAATGATATCTATAATTTTATTTACAACATTTGGCATTTCAAAGGTGTTAGGA
>SJXQ01005717.1:0-56102 GCA_006408695.1 Aepyceros melampus
CAAGTCAGCTAGCTTTCCTCTCTTGTTCTCCAGCTCAGCAGATGGTTTATCCATCCACTTACGGTTCAGGCCAGATTCCTCAGCGCCATCCTGAGGTCTCCCTCTGCCTCACACCTTTGTAAGTCCATCTTCTCAGCATCTCCGCATATGTTTCCACATTCCTGCCTCTCTCTCCCCACCCACTGCCCAGATTCAAATCATCTCCCATTGACTACCAACATTGAGTCCTAGTCAGTTGCTGAGCTCTGACCCCAGCAACTGAACTCAACCTCTGAATGTGGACAGCCTGGTCTTTTTCTTTGAAATTTTTGATTCAATTTATAAAAAGGTGATATATCACAAGATTCAAAATTCAAAGAGTATGAGGCATGAGGAAAAAACTAGGTACCCCCACCCTGTCCCCAGGTCCCACAGGTGCCCCCAGAGACCCCCAGAGTCAGCAGTTACCTCCAAAGACAGCCAGTGCAGGCGATAGAGAACCCCTATCCTTGCCTGTCTCTACCTCCATGGCAGTGTCCTATTTTGTATTGCCCTGCCCCTTGCTTTTGTTCCTGAGCCCAGGTTTGTACTGCTTGCCACATATGAGGCCAGGAAATTGATAAATAAGATATTAGGGTGAGGCATCACAACTTTATTTGGAAGGCCAGCAGACCAAGAAAATGGTAGACTAGTGTCCCCAAAGAACCATCTCACCCGAGTTAGAATTCAGGTTTCTTTTACACCAGAAAACTGTGTTCTTGCAGCTCTCCACTTAGGTCAGGTCACAATATTCCTATAAACCTCCAATTAAACAAATATTAATCTGTGTTCTGCAACTTTTTCTTTTTTGACCAAATGGAAAAGTGTTATTTATATCTTTAAAGACCAGAGCCTTGAGAATGGGTTATCATGTATATTTCAGGCAATAGGTAACATTCTTAACTTGTAGCAAAAACAATAGAATATGAAGGCTAAGGTAAAAGAAACAAATCCAATATTGCATTCTGCCCTGTAATACTTTTTCCTCCTTAGTGTATCTCAGACATCATTCCATTTCAGTGTATTAGATCCACACATTCTCTGAAGGCCTGCATAGTATTTTCTTTATACAGCTGCTTTATCTTTAAAAAAAAATTATTTATTTATTTTAATTGGGGGCTAATTACTTTACCATATTGTAGTGGTTTTTGCCGTACATTGACATGAATCAGCCATGGGTGTGCATGTGTCTCCCATCCTGAATCCCCCTCCTCCTCCCTCCCCATCCCATCCCTCAGAGTCATCCCAGTTCACCAGCCCTGAGCACCCTGTCTCATGCCTTGAACCTGGACTGGCGATCTGTTTCACATATGATAAGATACATGTTTCAATGCTATTCTCTCAAGTCATCCCACCCTCGCCTTCTTCCACAGAGTCCAAAAGTCTGTTCTTTACATCTGTGTCTCTTGCTATCTCGCATATAGGGTAGTCGTTACCATCTTTCTAAATTCCACATATATGCGTTAATATACTGTATTGGTGTTTTTCCTTCTGACTTACTTCACTCTGTATAATAGGCTCCAGTTTCATCCACCTCATTAGAACTGATTCAGATGCATTCTTTTTAACAGCTGGGTAATATTCCATCGTGTACGTGTACCACAGCTTCTTATCCATTCGTCTGCCGATGGACATGTACATCCGTGTACATCCATGTCCTGGCTATTGTAAACAGTGCAGCTGCTCTATCTTGTGGAAAAATATATCTATTTATATTTAGTAAACACTGATACCGTGGTATTCTATGCCCCAGGTTCTGCTAAAAAGTTTAGGCATGAATTTATTTAATCTAAAAGCAATCCTAGGAGATATGGTGCTTTGTTATTTCCAGTTTAGAGATGAGAAAATAGAGGCTCAGAGAAGCTGAGAAGCTGAGCCTGGCCAGTGGCCGAGCAGGCACGCTACCCAGGCGGTCCAGCTCCAGAGTGTGTGTCTGCCTTCGTTTTCTAAGGCTGCTATAAGAAACTGCCACAAACTTGTGGCTGAAACAGTGGAAGTTTATTCTCAGCTGGAGGCCTCTGGAGGCTGGAAGTCCAAAATCAAGGTGTCTGTGGGGCCATGCTTCCTCTGAGCCTCTGGATAGAATCCGTTCCATGCCTCTCCCCAAGTTTCTCGTGGTGGCTGGTGGTTCCTGGTTTTCCCTGGCTTTGCACCTGCCTCCCTGCAGCCTCTGCCTCCACTCTTACACAGCTTCCTCTCCCTGGGCCTCTCTGCCTTCAGCGGCATTCTCCTTTTATGCCTTGCTTCTTCCTATAAGGACGCCAGAATTATTAGACTATGGGCCCACCCTATTCCACTTCATCTTAGCTAATTACATCTGCAGTGACTCTATTTCCAAATTAGGTGCTGGGGTCAGGACTTCAGCATACCTTTTGGGGGACACTTTCAGCCCAAAACTATGTTCTCAACCACTATTCAGTTGTTAATGGGCTTCTCAGTCATTTCCAGACTTTTCCTGTTGCCAGTGAAAATCCGTATACATGCATGTAACCACAGAACAAGTTCCTAGAAGTGGATAAGTGGTTGGGTTAAGAATATCTGCATTTAACTCTGAATCACCATTGACAATTTCTCTCCCTAAAGGTGGAGATGACTGCTCTCTTCCAACCTACATATACAGAAATATGTTTTTATTATTTAAATTTTAAAACTTAGTGGTTAAAATGGAATCCTGCACTTTTATTTGCGTTCCCTTTACTAAGAATGAGTTTGACCAACTTTTAACATGTTTAAAACCCATTTTTATTTCTTTTTCTATGAGTGATGCATTCATTTCTTTCGCAGAATTGAGTCTTTTGGTTATGGATGTGTGCAGCTCTTCAGAAATTAAGAAACTCAACCTTTTCTCTCT
This sequence comes from Aepyceros melampus, assembly GCA_006408695.1. Classification (NCBI taxonomy): domain Eukaryota; kingdom Metazoa; phylum Chordata; class Mammalia; order Artiodactyla; family Bovidae; genus Aepyceros; species Aepyceros melampus. The sequence goes on from SJXQ01005717.1 coordinate 2,870, forward strand.
GATATGACATGCGAATATTTTTTCCACTGTCTGGTTTGTCTTTGGACTTTATTCATGCTTTCATCCATGCAGAAATTTAAATCTTTTACCCAAAGTTTCTTTTTGCACATAAAACCAAATCTATTCATTTTTATTGCTTCTACATCATATGTAGCATAATATTTCTAAGTTCAGTTCAGTTCAGTCGCTCAGTCATGTCCGACTCTTTGTGACCTCATGAATCGCAGCACGCCAGGCCTCCCTGCCCATCACCAACTCCCGGAGTTCACTCAGATTCATACCCATCGAGTCAGTGATGTCATCCAGCCATCTCATCCTCGTCCCTGCCCCTAATCCTTCCCAGCATCAGAGGGAGGATTTCCAATGAGTCAGCTCTTCGCATGAGGTGGCCAAAGTACTGGAGTTCAGCTTCAGCATCATTCCTTCCAAAGAAATCCCAGGGCTGATCTCCTTCAGAATGGACTGGTTGGATCTCCTTGCAGTGCAAGGGACTCTCAAGAGTCTTCTCCAACACCACAGTTCAAAAGCATCAATTCTTCTGCGCTCAGCCTTCTTCACAGTCCAACTCTCACAACCACACATGACCACTGGGAAAACCACAGCCGTGACTAGACAGACCTTAGTCAGTAAAGTAATGTCTTTGCTTTTCAATATGCTATCTAGGTTGGTCATAACTTTTCTTCCAAGGAGTAAGCATCTTTTAATTTCATGGCTGCAGTCACCATTTGCAGTGATTTTGGAGCCCCCCAAAATAAAGTCTGATACTGTTTCTACTGTTTCCCCATCTATTTCCCATGAAGTGATGGGACCAGATGCCATGATCTTCATTTTCTGAATGTTGAGCTTTAAGCCAACTTTTTCACTCTTCTCTTTCACTTTCATCAAGAGGCTTTTTAGTTCCTCTTCACTTTCTGCCATAAGGGTGGTGTCACCTGTGTATCTGAGGTTATTGATATTTCTCCTGGCAATCTTGATTCCAGCCTGTGTTTCTTCCAGTCCAGCATTTCTAAAGCACCCACCTAATTACATCACTCTGCTCCTTACCGCCCTTAGCATAAAATCCCAGCGCGTTGGCCTGGCCTCCTGTTACTTCTCCCATCTTACCGCCTTCTCCCCAGGTGATCCAGTTGAGGGAGCTCATCTTGCACATCCATCCTCACGAGCCTTGACTCATGCTTTCTTTTTTGCTTACAGGAAGGCCCCTGTTTATGTGACAAGGGTGGCAGCCCCACGGTGGCCCCTCAGATCTTCCTTTGCTGGAGACCAGCATCAGGAAGGGACTCCAGCTCCAGTGGCTTCATGGAAGCTGTGGGCTCTGTCCAGCCAGCTCCAGCCCCATGCTGACCTCGGTCAGGGCTGGTCCTGGATCATTTCTGTCCAACATGGGCCCCAAATGTCAAAGCCTGTGACTTAAGCATTTACAGAAAGGTATTTTCATGGGTTTCCATAGTCATCAATTTACCTGACTGCAGGCTAGATTTTGTAGGGCATCGTTTGCTTATTTAAAGAAAAGGGGGAGGGCAGGGAGGAAGGCGAGGGTGGGATGTATGGAGAGAGTAACATGGAAACTTACATTACTATACGTAAAATAGATAGCCAGTGGCAGTTTGCTGTATGACTCGGGAAACTCAAATCTGGGCTCTGTAACAACCTAGAGGGGTGGGATGGAGCGGGGAGGTGGGAGGGATGTTCAAGAGGGAGGGGACCTGCTATTGCTGATTTATGTTGATGTTTGGCAGAAATCAACACAATACTGTAAAGCAATTATCCTTCAATTAAAAATAAATAAATGTAACTTACAAAAAGAAGGAATTACCCGGTAGGGTATAAATTAAGTATTTTCCATGGTTTCCTTCACAGATAAAGCCCACCCTGTGGACCAAATCTGTATCATCACTATTGGGGTCACAAGGTGCATGTGTGCTCAGCTGCTTCAGTCATGTCCAGCTCTTTCAGACTATGGACTGCAGTCACCAGGCTCTTCTGTCCATGGGATTTTCCAGGCAAGAGTACTGCAGTGGATTGCCATTTCCTCCGCCACCGGATCTTCCCAACGTAGGCATCGAACCCCCATCTCTTGCATCTCCTGCATTGGCAGGTGTGTTCTTTACCACCAGCACCTCCTGGGAAGCCCATCAATTGAATGCTACCAGGCAAAAGCACAGGAGTGGTTCTTCTCTCTTCTTGCTTCAATAATCTTACTGAAACTCATGAGACATTTCTATCTGATGACTTGACATGTTTTATATTCAGCCTTTTAGCAGAGTCCAACTTCTGGAGCCCCTTGCTTTCCTGGAAGGCTCCCTCCTCCTACCCCATATCTAGGACTCTGGGGACACGAGGAAAGGAGTGACACACTCAGCCCCGGGAAGGGAAGGTGGGAGAGCAGGCAATGACAAGACTCAGTCTCACGGATGGATGGGATGTCTCGTGCGTGGAGGGGGGCCACGGACCACAGGTGACACAGCCTGATTTGATAGGGACACAGCCTCCTTCGTGTTAACTGGCCACCCAGGGCTCTTCGGAAATTAATCCTGGGCTGGCTGGCTCTCCAGGTTCCTTCTTGTTGAGTTCCCTCTGCCCTCCTCCCCTCCTCCACTCTCATCTTCATTCCTCTCAGCTCCTAAAACAAGGCAGTTCCTGACTGTGAAATCTGGAGTGCAAAAATTCTCTTCCACATCTGGCTGTGAGTGAGGAATCTCAAGAGGAGTATAGGCCAGATCTTTTCTCTGTCAAGGCTGTGGGCAGACAGGATGCTATGGGCTGAAGGGTAGCCCCCCAAATATATGTCCAGGTCTTAATACCTGGGCCCTGTGAACATGACATTATTTGGAAAAAGAGTCTTTGCAGATAGAATTAAGCTATGTACCTTGAGATCATCCTTGGATTACCCTATTGTTTAGTTACTAAGTGTCCTTCTATTTTGTGACCCCATGACTGTAGCCCGCCAGGCTCTTCTTTCCATGGGACTTCCCAGGCAAAAATACTGGAGTGAGTTGCCATTTCCTTTTCCAGGGGAATCTTCCCAATCTAGGGATTGAACCCGTGTCTCCTGCATTGCAGGCGGATTCTTTGCCACTGAGCTGGCTGGGAAGCCAATGATAACTGTCCTCATAATGGAAGAGGAGACACAGACACAGAGAAGGCCATGTGGTCACAGAGGCCGAGACTGGAGTCAGGTGGCCACAAGCCAAGGAACGCTGGAGCCACCAGATGCTGGAAAAGGCAGGAAAGGATTCTTTCTCTCTAGCTCCTTCCGAGGGAGTGGGGCCCTGCTGGCACCTTGATTTTGAGCTTCTGGCCTCCAGAAGAAAGAATTTATGTCTGCTGTTTTAAGATGCCAAGTTTGTGATAATGCGTTACAACAGCACCAGGAAACTAACATAGGCCAACAAAGCTCTAGCCTTGAATTTGCTGCCCTCTGGGTCTGCTGCTTGACCTGGAGAAGGTCACTTCTGGAATTTCACCACCTAATGCCAGCAAAGGCTTGGATTCCTTTCCCCTTCGCCTATGAGGGCCCGATGGCCTCCTCCTAGCACAGCTGTGTGTGTGTTTCCCCACATCCCTTGGAGCCCTGAGCATCCTGAGTTTTCTGCACTTTCCTGCTGTGGACCTGGAGAAATCTCTCATCAGAGAACTGCCAGGAAGCATTGGGATAATTCCAATGACATCAGTACTTCTTTAGATTACAGAGTCATGGGAAGAAACCTGCCACCAACTCCAAACTGCTATAGAATATGAGCAAGAAGAAAGGTTTTGGACTAAATCTCTTTAGACAAAGAAACCCCAGGAAGCATGCGTTGACTGGTTATGTTATCATGTGTGTGCATCTGTGTGTACATGCTGAATCACTTCAATTGTATGTGACTCTTGGCGATCTTACGGATTATAGCCCGCCAGCCTCCTCTGTTCATGAGATTCTCCACACAAGAATACTGGAGTGGTTGCCATGCCTTCCTCCAGGGGATATTCCCAACCCAGGGATCGAAACTGAGGACCTTGTCACAGTGGTTCTCAACTCTTAGAGTCACATTAGAATCACCTGAGGAGATGTTTTTAAAGCAGACTTCTAAAATCTGAATCTTTAGGGGTGGAGGTCCAGGCATGGATTTTTTTTTTTAAGACATCCCCAGTGATTTTAATGAGGAGGAGAAAAACCGCTGGTTTAAAGGGATTCTTCTGGGCACTAGTTCTCAAAACGTGTTCCCTAGACCTGCAGAAAAGGCATCACCAGGTAGTTTGTTAGAAATGCAAATTCTTGGGCTCTAGCCAGACCTCCAGAGTCAGAAACTCAGGGTGGGGCCAGCAGGCTGTGCCCTAAGGAGCCCTCCGGGGGATTAATCCTGGGCTGGCTGGTGCTCCAGAAAACTGGATACTATGGTTCGGAAACTCCGTTCAGCAGACAGACCTCCAACCCAGGCCAGCGTGGCTCAGATTCCACATACTGGATCACTGGGCTCTGCTGTCTGGTACCAGACTGGGGGCTGGGGGCTGGGTAGTGAGTGTGCAGTTCTCAACCCATTGATCCTCTGAAAAGTGAGTATGGATATGGGGAGGAAAGGGAAAATTGATGTCCGCAAACAGAGACAAAGTACATTCTAAACAGAGGGATGGAGCTGGAGAAGGAGGAGGTCTTGATGGCCTGAAGGCGATGTGTCTGTACGTCTGGTTTCAGGGACACAGCACAGTGAAAGGGGGCACCCCTCAGTGGCATGTGTCAGTGTGTGACTCACTGTCCGGTTTCACATTATCTCCTCTGCTACTTAAAAAAAAATCAATCTTAACAATCATCATCTCAACATATTGTCTTAAAAACTGTTATGAAGACACCACTCTTGGGCAAAGTGTTCATGGGACTCCCATCTGCTGACTTCCGTCCATGGGGGGATTGGACACTGCTCACTCCACTCCAGTACTCTTGCCTGGAAAATCCCAGGGACGGGGGAGCCTGGTGGGCTGCCGTCTATGGGGTCGCACAGAGTCGGACACGACTGAAGCGACTTAGCAGCAGCAGCAGCAGATGAGGCTTCATTGTGGGAGGGGAGGCACCAGGCAGTGGGACCTATGAAGACCCTGGAGGCAGAGACACGGCCTTTCCTTGTCTATAAACTTTGACCCATTGATTCAGTTTCTTGCCCTGCTGCTGCTGCTGCTGTCACTTCAGTCGTGTCTGACTCTGTGTGACCCCATCATTGTATCTGTCAAGAATCTCACCTTATCCATTTGACAAAATCACATATTTATACTTTTGAAAAAGCGTCAGGGTCAAAAACACTAAGAAAGATGAAGAAATGGCCAGAGATGTGCAGGAGACTCGAGAGAATCTTGAGTCAGGATCTGGTCAGGGTCCTGGAACAGCAAAAAGGGTCTGAGGGGGAAACTGGTAAAATCTGAATAAGGTCTTCAGTTCAGTTGAGAGTTGACTAATGTTAACTTCCGGGATTTTGATCACTGCACTATGGTTTTGTAAGATGTTAGTTTGAGGGGGAACCAGATGAGGAATATGGGAACACTCCCGAACCGTTTACCCATAGACTAGGAATATTTTAGTCATGAAATAAATCCCTCTCCCTTTAATTTAATTTCTTTCCAAGTGTTAGAAATGACTTCCCATTAATGAAGCCCTTTGAGCTCCTCAATTAACTGTGACCTTAATACATTCCACATAGACTTGCTTCTCCACTCGAGGACTGCTGCTCATCAGCATACATATATATGGGTTTAATTTACAGAGTAGTAATAAATGTCTGGTGGAAACAACTCCCTCTCTTTTAAAACCATTTATATGTTTATTTTGGAAAAAGCATAAAGAATTTCTGACTTTTGCAGACAGATTTAAAAGTTATGTAAAGATGATGTGAATGGTGGCAACTTCATGCAAAACCCAGGACTCAACCCTTGGACCGAGAAGCTGGCATCCGAGTTCAAGCTCGGCTCTGTCCTGAACTTGCTCTTTGACCTCTGGTAAAGATTTACTTCCCTGGATTTGAAACAAAGGGGGAATTGCTCTAGGCTAATATTTTCTGTAGCTTGGTTGATATACCACTGGTGGTGTAAGAGATATTTTGAGTACATAAACAACTATTAAAATGATGATAATTATATATTTAACTGACACATCAAATCCATTTTGTAAGTATTATGAACCTGTGCTGCCTGCAGTGGAATGCTGAGTCTTAAGCACTGGACCGTCAGAGAAGTCATACATGGTTTGTAATTTTTGTTTGTAGATTCATCTCTCATAGGAATTGCTTCCTGTGGAAATGCTATGCCCATTGGATTATGAATTGTCTCTACAAATGGCCTTTGCAAGTTTCATTTGGCCTGTGTTAGCTTTTGTGGTGTTTGTTGTTCAGTTGCTAAGTCACGTCTGACTCTTTGCTACCCCATGGACTACAGCACACCAGACTTCCCCATCCTTCACCATCTCCTGGAGTTTGCTAAAACTCATGTCCATTGAGTTGGTGATGCCATCCAATCATCTCACCCTCTGTTGCTCCCTTCTCCTCCTACCCTTAATCTTTCCCAGCATCAGGGCTTATCCAGTGAGTTGGCTCTTTGCATCACATGGCTTTTATTGGAGCTTCAGCTTCAGCATCAGTCCTTCCAATGAATATTTGGGGTCGATTTCCTTTAGTATTGACTGGTTTAATCTTAGTTCGTCCAATGGACTCTCAAGAGTTCTCCAGCACCACAATTGAAAAAGCATTAATTCTTCAGTGTTCAGCCTTCTTTATGGTACAACTCACATGACTCTGGAAAAATCATAGCTTTGACTATATGGATCTCTGTAGGCAAAGTGATGTCTCTGCTTTTTAATGTGCTAATTTTGTCACAGCTTTTCATAGTTTTTGTGTTAATGTGTCCTTTATGAGGAACATAAGATTCATCTAAGTTGCCAAATTCTAGAAGGTGAATTTTTCCCTCCACAGGGGATGTGGACATGTGGCAAACTTCCCTTGCCATTTATGCAAGAGATTTCATCCTTCTATCTCCTTACAAACACCTGAGACCTCTCTCTTGGGAGAGAGAGCTGGGGAGTTATAGCTGGCAAATCACTGGCGTCATGGAAAGTCCACTGAAATCCAGAGATCACTCATTCATTCATTCATTCATCACAAACATTTTTCTGGCATATGTGCTCTGCCCGTCTCTTTGTTGGGTGCTAAGGAAAAGGTCTCCTAGAGCTTCTCTAATAGGTTCAAGATGAAACTTTTGGCTCTACTATTAACCTTGGGCAAATAACTTAGCTTCTCTGAGCTTTGATCCAGTAGAAGGTGAAGAAATCCTTTAGACTGTGTGCCTTCACCTTTTTAATAGGAGAAAAAGCAGAGTATATGAGTATGAGTAGATTGATTGATTTCATGGAAAATGAAAGTGAAAGTCGCTCAGTCATGTCTGACTCTTTGCGACCCCATCAACTATACAGTCCAGAACACAGTCCAGAATATATTCTCCAGGCCAGAATACTGGAGTGGGTAGCCTTTCCCTTCTCCAGGAGATCTTCCCAACACAGGAAACGAACCCAAATCTCCAACTGAACCACCAGGGAAGCCCATAATACTGCAATAGGCAGCCTATCCCTTCTCCAGCAGATCTTCTCAACTCAGGAATTGAACCAGGGTTTTCTGCATGGCAGGTGGATTCTTTACCAGCTGAACTACCAGAAGCCCCTCATTTCAGGGAGGACCATTTAAAAGTTCTCTTCTGATTGATTGCTTCAAGTTTGTTTTACTGAAATAAAATAAATGGAAGGTCATCAGCTGAAATCAAGCAGAGAAGAGGGGGTGTGGCAGTTTGAGACAAGGAGAGGAATAGAATGATCTAGGAAAAATGGGTGGCCTGAATATACCACCTGAGGTTTGGATCATGAGCTCAAGGAGAGCACATGTGCATGCCTTTCCCCAGCCATGATCAGGTGAGTGGGTATCAACACTGATGAAGCAGTTGTATTTAGTGAGATGTTATCCCATCAATCCTCATAACAGACTCAATATTTCATACCCATTTCACAGATGAGTAAACCGAGACCTAAAGAGGTGAAATGACTTGCTCAAGTTCACATTTAGGAAGGGGCAGAGTGGGGATTGTAACCCAAGATTGCCTCCAAATTCCATAATCTGAATCTTTACAGTGTGCTCATGTAGCTGCTATACATTCCTTTTAAAGGAACTCTAAGTGACTTAGAGAAGAGGAGCTAAAGAGTCTCTTGATGAAAGTGAAAGTGAAAAAACTGGCTTAAAACTCAATATTCAAAAAACTAAGATCATGGTATCCTGTCCCATCAGTTCATGGCAAATAGATGGAGAAACAATGGAAACAGTGACAGACTTTATTTCCTTGGGCTCCAAAATCACTGCAGATGGTGACTGTAGCCATGAAATTAAAAGGCACTTGTTCCTTGGAAGAAAAGCTATGATAAACCTAGACAGAGTATTAAAAAGCAGAGACATTACTTTATGAATAAAGGTCCATGTAGTCAAAGATATGGTTTTTCCAGTAGTCATGTATGGATGTGAGAGTTGGGCCATAAAGGAAGCTGAGTGCCGAAGCATTGATGCTTTTGAACTGTAGTGTTGGAAAGACTCTTGAGAGTCCCTTGGACTGCAAGGAGATCAAACCAGTCCATCCTAAAGGAAATAAATCTTGAATATTCATTGGAAGGACTGATGCTGAAGCTCCAATACTTTGACCACCTGATGCAAAGAACTGACTCATTGGAAAAGACTCTGATGCTGGGAAAGAGTGAAGGTGGGAGGAGAAGTGGATCACAGAGGACGAGATGGTTGGATGGCTTTACCGACTCAATGGACATGAGTTTGAGCAAGCTCTGGGAGACGGTGAAGGACAGGAAACCCCCTGCAGTCCATGGGGTCGCAAAGAATAGGACAGGACTGACCGACTGAATGACAGCAACAAGCGACTCTGATTATTTAATCACCTTGGAACTGCCGTGCAGAATCCAAAGTGGACTGATTCTAGATCTCCTTCTGCTGCCACTTCAGCAGGAACTTTGGCCACATCACTTCTCTGTGTGTCTTAATTCTCCTCTCTAAGGGGATTGGTCTGGTACGTGTTAGTAGCTCAGTCGTGTCCAGCTCTTTGCAACCCCACAGGCTGTAGCCCGCCAGGCTCCTCTGTCTATGGAATTCTCCAGGCAAGAATACTGAAGTGGGTAGGCATTTCCTTCTCCAGAGGATCTTCTGACCCAGGGATCGAACCTGGGTCTCCTGCATTGCAGGCAGATTCTTTACCATCTGAGCCACCAGGGAAGCCCCACGGATTGATCTAGGGGCCACCTCTATTCCTTTCTGCTCTTTAATGATGAGGCTTTTTCCTCTCTCTTTGAAATATGGTGGGGTAAAACAAACTCAGGATCCTGTAGAAGTTAAAACGTTCATGGACCTAAGATCTGTCTTGTTTTATGTGAATACCATACTCTATCATTTCCATGGTAAACTCCAAAATCTGGAGCCAATTGAAAATGAAGATCATTTGGAGTGGAAATCAAGCCATGCTGGACAAGACAGCTGGGTAGAGGGCTGCTGCCCATCTCACCAAGGAGTGTGCAGGCCCCTTCAGACAGCGGCACTTGCTTTGTCACGAGCTGCCCCCGTAATTGCGATAGGCTCTTCTGTTATTAAACAGACCCAGGCCAAACAAAAGGGATACTGTTTCTTTTATGAGTAATGTGCTAACTCACTCTTGGAAAAAAAAAAAAAGGTTCAAGTCCAGTGTGGGGCCTGAGACAGCATAAGATTTATTACAAAGGCTTCAGAAATTATTCCTCCTTCACAGCACTTAAATTGTCTAATTATTCACAGCTGCTTCCAATTTGTCTCAGGTTGTTAATTAAGGGGTGTGGGTCTTCCCCTCCTTCCAGGGGCGGCCACCTGAAGCCTCATGAGGCGCCTGTACAAAGGAGGGTCCTCCGCACAGTGGCCAGTCTGAGTTTGTCCATGAAGCTCTCGCTGAGATGGAAAGAAAACCCGGGAGACACCAGTTTCCTTCCTACAGGTGAAGGATGCTGACCTGAGAGGTTTCCTACAGGGGGAGAGGCCTGATTTCTGGAGCTCCTCTGGGAATCAGGGGTTTTATGCTCACCTTGGGTACTCTTGGGAGTCAGCCAAAGAGAATCCTTGTTGAGATGGGGGAACTAGTGGGTCTCTCCGGTTCTGTCTATGCCCACTACACAGAAACAGTCAAGTTGGACCTTCTACCCGCTTCCCCACATCCCCATACCTCATCTCTACGTCCCTCCCCTCTGTAGCCTTCCTTCCCTTCTGGACCTTGCTCTTATATCTCCTAGTCTCAGTTATCCTATTCTGCTTCAATTTTGAGCGAGGTGATTACAGCCAACATTTGTTCAACAAATATCAAATGAGCCCCTGCTGTGTTTGGGGCCATGAGCAGAGACTGGGGTTTTTGAAAGGAATGAGTTGTGTCTGATTCCCTTCTAGATTGTGAGCTGTAAACTACAGGGTCCTACTTGCCTTTAACATCTCCCCGTCACCCGGCAGGGAGGCTGGTATACAGTAGACGCTCAATATGCTGAATGAACCCATGGGTCACACCATATGCCACCTGGAAGGGACTTTGGTGATGAGTAAGCCCATCACTTTGATTTAACATGCCTTTAAAACTTTTATCTCTGAACAAAGATAAGGCATTCATTTTAGAAAAATTAAAAATAAAGAAGCTAGAAATCACCTGTAATCCTTCCTCTGAAACATGACAATTGCTAACATTTTTCATATGTGTCTTTAAGTCTTCTTTCAAAGAATGTAATGCATATTTTTTAAGTAAAACTGGTTTTACTTTGCTTTTATATTTAACTGCTTGGAATTTATCATTACAATTCCATTATATTGCCACTATTTTAAGAACACTTTCCATGTTATTAATCTCAGTAAAATCATTCTTAATAAGCATGCTGTACTCTATTTAACTTTACTATAATTTCTTATACTGGTTGTTCATTGACATTTTAGGAATCAGTGAACTAAAATGGATAGGAATGGGTGAATTTAATTCAGATGACTATTATATCTACTACTGTGGGCAAGAATCCCTTAGAAGAAATGGAGTAGCCCTCATAGTCAACAAAAGACTTCAAAATGCAGTACTCTCAAAAATGACAGAATGATCTCAATTCATTTCCAAAGCAAACCATTCAACATCACAATAATCCAAGTCAATGTCCCAACCGCTAATGCCGAAGAAGCTGAAGTTGAACAGTTTATGAACACCTACAAGACCTTCTAGAACTAATACCAAAAAAAAAAAAAAAAAAAGATATCCTTTTCATCATAGGGATTGGAAAGCAAAAGTAAAAATTCTTCAAGAGATACCTGGAGTAACAGGAAAGTTTGACTTTGGAGTACAGAATGAAGCAGGGCAAAGGCTAATAGAGTTTTGCCAAGAGAATGCACTGGTTATAGCAGACACCCTTTTCCAACAACACAGAAGATGACTCTACATATGGACATCACCAGATGGTCAATATTGAAATCAGATTGATTGTATTCTTCATCGCTGAAACTAGAAAAGCTCTGTACAGTCAACAAAAACAAGAGCAGGAGCTGGCTGTGCTTCAGATAGTGCCTGTATGCTAAGTCACTTCAATCCTGTCCAACTCTTTGCGACCTATGGACTGTAGCCCGCCAGGCTCTTCTGTCCAACGGGATTCTCCAGGCAAGAATACTGGAGTGGGTTACTCTGCCCTCCTTCAGGAGATCGTCCCCACCCAGGGATCAAATCCATGTCTCTTACATCTCCTGCATTGGCAGGTGGGTTCTTTACCACTAGTGCCACTGATCATGAGCTCCTTATTGCAAAATTCAGGCTTAAATGGAAGAAAGTGTGAAAAACCACTGGACCATTTAGGTATGATCTAAATCAAACCCTTTATGATCATACAGTGGAGGTGATGAATAGATTCAAAGGATTAGATCTGGTAGACAAAGTGCCTGAAGAACTATGGATGGAGGTTTGTAATATTGTGCAAAAGGTGGTGACCAAAACCATCTCAAAGAAAAAGAAAGACAAGAAGGCAAAGTGGCTGTCTGAGGAGGCCTTACATATAGCTGAGAAAAGAAGTGAACTGGAAGGCAAAGGAGAAAAGGAAAGATACACCCCTCTGAATGTGTAGTTCCAAAGAATAGCAAGGAGAGATAAGAAAGGCTTAAGTGAACAATGCAAAGAAATAGAGGAAAACAGTAGAATGTGAAAGACTAGAGATCTCTTCAAGAAAATTGGAGATACCAAGGGAACATTTCATGCAAAAATGGCCACAATAAAGGACAGAAATGGCAAGGAACTAACAGAAACAGAAGAGATTAAGAAGAGGTGGCAAGAGTACACAGAAGAACTATACAAAAAGTTCTTAATAACCTGGATAACCACAATAGTGTGACCACTCACCTAGAGCCAGATATCTTGAAGTGTGAAGTTGAGTGGACCTTAGGAAGCATCACTATGAACAAAGCTAGTGGAGGTGATGAAATTCCAGCTTAACTATTTCAGATCCTGAAAGATGATGCTGTTAAAGTGCTACACTCTATATGCCAGTGAGTTTGGAAAACTCAGCAGTGGCCACAGGACTGGAAAAGGTCAGTTTTCATTCTAATCCCAAAGAAGTGAAGTGAAGTCGCTCAGTCGTGTCCGACTTTTGCGACCCGTGGACTGTAGTCCACCAGGCTCCTCCATCCATGGGATTCTCCAGGCAAGAATATTGGAGTGGGTTGCCATTTCCTTCTCCATCCCAAAGAAAGGCAATGCTAAAGAATGTGCAAACTACCACACAATTGCACTCATCTCACAGCTAGCAAATTAATGCTCAAAATTCTCCAAGCAAGACTTCAATGGTACATGAACTGTGAACTTCCAGATGTTCAAGCTGAATTTAGAAAAGGCAGAGGAACCTTCTGAAATCAATTGCCAACATCCACTGGATCATAGAAAAAGCAAGAGAATTCCAGAAAAACATCTACTTCTGCTTCATTGACCATGCTAAAACTTCTGACTATGTGGATCACAACAAACTGTGGAAAATTCTTCAAGAGATGGGAATACCAGACCATCTTACCTGTCTCCTGAGAAATCTGTATGCAGATCAAGGAGCTACAGTTAGAACCAGACATGGAAATGGACTGGTTCAAAATTGAGAAAGGAGTACATCAAGGCTATATATTGTCACCCTGCCTATTGAACTTTGATGCAGAATACATCGGGCAGAATGCTGGGCTAAATGAATCACAAGGTGGAATCAAAATTGCTGGGAAAAATATCAATAACCTCTAATATGCAGATGATACCACTCTAATGGCAGAAAGTGAAGAGGAACTAAAGAGCCTCTTGATGAAAGTGAAAGAGGAGAGAGAAAAACCTAGGTTAAAACTCAATATTTAAAAAACTAAGATCATGGCATGTAGTCCCATCACTTCATGGCAAACAGATGGGGAAACAATGGAAACAGTGATAGACTTTATTTTCTTGGGCTCCAAAATCACTGCAGATGGTGACTACAGCCATGAAATTAAAAGATGCTTGCTCCTTGGAAGAAAAGCTATGACCAACCTAGAAAACGTTTTAAAAAGCAGACATTACCGACAAAGGTCCATCTAGTCAAAGCTATGGTTTTTCCAGTAGTCATGTATGGATATGAGATTTGGGCCATAATGAAGGCTGACACCTAAGAATTGATGCTTCTCTTTGCCAACAAAGGTCCGTCTAGTCGAGGTTATGGTTTTTCCAGTGGTCATGTATGGATATGATAGTTGGACTGTGAAGAAAGCTGAGTGCTGTAGAATTGATGCTTTTGACTGTGGTGTTGGAGAAGACTCTTGAGAGTCCCTTGGACTGCAAGGAGATCCAACCAGTCCATTCTGAAGGAGATCAACCCTGGGATTTCTTTGGAAGGAATGATGCTAAAACTGAAGCTCCCATACTTTGGCCATCTCATGCAAAGAGTTGACTCATTGGAAAATACCCTGATGCTGGGAGGGATTGGGGGCAGGAGGAGAAGGGGACGACAGAGGATGAGATAGTTGGATGGCATCACCAACTTGATGGAGATGAGTTTGAGTGAACTCAGGGAGTTGGTGATGGACAGGGAGGCCAGGCGTGCTGCAATTCATGGGGTTGCAGAGTCGGATACGACTGAGTGACTGAACTGAACTGAACTGAACTGTGGAGAAGACTCTTGAGAGTCCCTTGGACTGCAAGGAGACTCAAACTAGTCAATCCTAAAGGAAATCAGTAGTGAATATTCATTGGAAGGACTGATGTTGAAGCTGAAACTCCAATACTTTGGCCAACTGATGTGAAGAGCCAACTCACTAGAAAAGACTCTGATGCTGGTAAAGATTGAAGGTAGGAAGAGAAGGGAGTGACAGAGAATGAGATGGTTGGATGGCATCACCGACTCAACGGACATGAGTTTGAACAAACTCTGGGAGATAGTGAAGGACATGGAAGCCTGGTGTGCTGCAGTCTGTGGGGTTGCAAAGAGTCAGACACAACTTAGTGACTGAAGAACAACAATAAAATGAGTGAGCGATAGGAAACACCAGCAGATAAATGTAAAACTGCAAAACAAGAACCCAGAGCAAACAAACAAAAAACTTAAGATATTCAATATCTGAAATTGCGTAAATGGTAGTTGAAGCCATGGGGATGAATGATATTGCTCTAGAGAGAAGGTGAGCAGAAATGATGGGGGCAGAACTCACATGCTCCCCAACCCTCATAAATGTTCTATAATTTTTCTTAGTTTCCACTTTCTTATCTTTATAGAAATGGTAATATCTGCGTATCCTTTCTCACTTGACCACCAGAAATCCTTTGAGAGAGGGTTTTTTTTTTTTTGCATTTGATGATGTTTTTTAATTCTTAGATTTATGTGATGAAAATGAGGTTTATGTGATGATGTAATGAAAATGATTTTCAATATCATTTTATGTCTCAGTAGACTTTTGCTAAGGACTGATCTAAAGTTTTATCTCTGATACACTTTTTTCTTTCTACTAATGCTCAGAAGCTTCCCTTTTTCTAATGAAGTGTGATAAGCTTTAAGCATGTGTACCATATTTTTACCCACAATAATATTTAGATCTTTTCATTTAAATGAATAACACAGCAATCCTCTTGTATTTCTTTATTTGGTAGGATTTATTACTTTTATTCCTTCCACTGCTAGAGCAAATTTACTAATTGTTTATACAAATATTCTTATACTTATCAAATTAATATTTCCAATATGTTTATCCACTTTTGGTTTCTTTTTGCCTCTGTATCATATTTTTATTTGTATATTATAGATAAAAGTACCCTTTATCTACAGTAGAATAACTAATTAAAGGATGCCTTACTTTCAAATCATTTTCTTAATGTGGGACAACTCTTTTTCAATTCCAGCTTATCTTTAATATCTGCATATATTTCATTGTTTAAAGCTTCCTTTTCTATGAGAGAGGTTAATTTTTTCTCTTTCAGAAGAAAATACTGAGGTTTCCATAGGTGAAAAATAACAGCACTTATTTACTGAGAATTCCTGAATGCCAATTGCTAAGCTTAATTTACCTTCTTGCTCATCTTGACAATAACCTTATAAACTAGCTATGATTATGGCTCCATCTTACAGTTGGAGAACCTGGGTCCCAAAGAGCTCAAGGGGCTTGCTGAAGATCACTGTGCCCGGAAAGGCTGCAACCAAGAATGGAAGTCCAAAGCACATGGGCAGTGATGAACGCTCTTGAGTTGGAATCTGGCCTCACCGCTGATGAGCCGTGTCCTGGTGTTCGTGAGAGCATGGGCTCTGGGTTAGCCTGGGTTCAAATCTAGCTACATGACCTTGGGCCTCAGTGGTCTCAATTATAAAACTGGAATAGGAGAACGACCCACCTCCTAGATTTGTTGTCAGGATTAAATGAGAGAGAACTGTGGCAAATAGTCATGGCACTGTGTGGCAGACTTAAGCGCTCATTCAGTGTTAGCTTTTCTTGATGAGGCAAAGCAGAAGGGAAGCAAATGCTGTCACTGACCCCATCCTTATCCTGACACTCTTACCACTTCAGTGCACACCTGCCTAACTCTCAGTTCTCAGCACCCATACCTCTGTGCTCCAGGGTTTTCTACTTGTGTCTGGAATCAGTTCTGAAGGTAAGCCAGGCAGGCTGGAAATTTTGGAGAATTAGCACCTCTTGGGAGCAACCCTCAACCAATGACTAACGGAAGTTGGTTGTTTTTCTTTCATTCTGTTGCTGGCAAAAGCTCACCCAGTTGTCCCACTCAGCAACAGCAAGATTCCACTAGGTACCTGGTAGCAGTCCCCTGAAATCCACGTCCAAGCTTCAGGAGGGGATGGGGTCACTTGAAAGAGCACCGTGGGTGTGGAAAAGGACATGTATTAGAGGAGATCTTTCCAGAATCCTCTCCAGCCAGCAGTTACTGGCCTGGGATGACCCGAAGGTGGGGTCTGTGTTAACTCATCTCTGTACCGTCTATCTCATCCAGATCTGGTGCATAGTAGGGGTGAAGAAGAGCTTGGCTGAACTAATGATCCCCACCCCTGGCTTCCTACTGTGTGCCAGGCTCAGTGCTGCTGCTGCTAAGTCACGTCAGTAGTGTCTAACTCTGTGCAACCCCATAGACAGCAGTCCATCAGGCTCCCCCGTCCCTGGGATTCTCCAGGCAAGAACACTGGAGTGGAATGCTATTTCCTTCTCCAGTGCATGAAAATGAAAAGTGAAAGTGAATTGCTCAGTCGAGTCTGACTCTTAGTGACCCCATGGACTGCAGCCTACCAGGTTCCTCCGTCCATGGGATTTCCCAGGCAAGAGTACTGGAGTGGGTTGCCATTGCCTTCTCCAAGGCTCAGTGCTAGGGATGACCAATACCTAACCCCTTCCCCAAAGAGTTCACAGTTCAGAGCTTTCTTTTTTTTTCCACTTCAGGAGTCCCCTTTCACCCTGGATACTTCAGCTCTAAGATTCTATAATTCTATCATTCTAAAACTCTGTTATTCTAAGATTCCATGATTCCATGACTCTCCTCATGAGCCCTGGACATCTGCCTTTATTTTGGATCCTCGATTGGCCTAGTTATCTAAATAAGAATCTTCTCAGTTCATTTATTTGTGAATGTGTATCAAGCGTCGATGAAGAGGTCACCTCTAAGAAATTTGTAGATTCAGTTCAAGGTCAATTGAAGCTAACTGTATTAAAGCAAGATCTTATCTCCTCCCATGAAATATTAGCCGCTCTCTTTGTAAAGTTAAAAAAAAAAAAAAAGAAGAATTAGGCCAAAATAGTTCACATAAAGAAAAAAAAGACTTCATTGCTGCGTATACTTCCGTATATGCTCATTTGGTGGTTTCTTCTCTTAATTATGAACAGGAGGCAACGATCTAGGGTCACAAAGAGGGTATGCTGTGTATGGACTTGGCCATAGGCAAAGGTCACAGAGGGTAGCCTCTGAGAAGTGGAAGGAAGCAGAGAGACCACTGAGTCAGTGGCTCTCGTCACTCAAGGGCCCACCGGGAGGTTGAGGGCAGAGAAAACATCCCAAGCTCTTTCCCCTTCCATCCTGAGTCTGTCCAGGCAGGTGGCTGATGAACAGCCAGGGCGTAAGGACATGGAGGCACCACAGGCTCTGTCTCCTCTTTTTGGTGGCAGTCACTCCGTTGTATCCAACTCTTTGTGACCCCATGGACTGCAGCACTCCACGCTTTCCTGTCCTTCACTATCTCCTGGGAGTTTGCTCAAATTCATGTCCGTAGGTCCATTGAGTTGGTGATGCTATTTATCTCACCCTCTGCCACCCTCTTCTCCTTTTGCCTTCAATCTTTCCCAGCATCAGGGTCTTTTCCAATGAGTTGACTCTGTCTCCTGGGCATTGTCTAATGCTGAGAGAATACGTCAGTGGCCTCAGCTTTGGGGGTGACAGTATGACATAGTAGGGAGACTTTGGGCTAGAATTCTGCTGGGTTCAGTACAAACTCCCCACCCAAGTACACACCTTGGGCCAGTCACTTGCATTCCCTGAGTCTTGGTTTCTTCAACTCTAAATTAAGAATGTTGAAATTAATGATCTCAGAATTAAATTGCCATGAATCTCCATTTACATTCATGGTGGTTATTTTTAAGCACTATGTAATATATCTATAATCCTGAATGCTTTATAGTCAAGGCTGAAGTCCATTCTGACCCCTTTCTGGGTCCAATCTTAGTCCCTGTTTCACTTTTCAGAAGAAATCACAATATGATATAATAATCATATTCTCTGAACAATATCATAAAATATCATATTCTCTGCATGCATGCTTGTATTTTTTTTAATTAATTTATTTTAATTGGAGGATAACTGCTTTACCATATTGTGATGATTTTTGCCATATATCGACATGAATCAGCCATGGGTGCACATGTCCTCCCATTCTGAACCCCTCTCCCACCTCCCTCCCCACCTCATCCCTCTGGGTTGTCCCAGAGCACCAGCTTTGAATGCCCTGCTTCATGCATCAAACTTGCACTGGTCATTTACTTCACATATGGTAATATACATGTTTCAACGCTATTCTCTCAAATCATCCCATACTCGCCTTCTCCCATAGTGTCCAAAAATCTGCTCTTTATATCTGTGTCTCTTTTGCTGCCTTGCATATAGGATCATCATTATTGTCTTTCTAAATTCCGTATATATGCATTAATAAACAGCATTGGTGCTTCTCTTCCTGACTTACTTCACTCTGTATAGTAGGCTCCAGTTTCATCCACCTCATTAGAACTGATTCAAATGCATCCTTTTTATGGCTGAGTAATAGTCTACATCTTCCTTATCCATTCATCTGCCGATGGACATCTGGTTGCTTCCATGTCCTAGCTATTATAAACAATGCTGCAATGAACATTGGGTTACTTGTGTCTCTTTCAATTCTGGTTTCCTCAGTGTGTATGCCCAGCATTGGGATTGTTGGGTTGTATGGCAGCTGTATTCCCAGTTTTTAAGGAATCTCCATGCTGTTCTCCATAGTGGCTGTACCAGTTTGCATTCCCAACAGTGCTTCTAAGGTTTTGATTGTTTCTTTGATGGATTTTACTATTCTATACTTACATTTAACTTGAAAATATGTCTTGGAGATGTTTCCGTGTCATTATTTTTTGTTACTTGCAATGTGTTAATTACTCTCATTGTCTTAAGTTATAGCTATGTAGGCAACTGTATGAGTTTATCTCGCTTATTTAGCCATTCTCCTGTTGATGGTTGTGATGGTCTCTATTGCCCTAGGTAATACTGCAGTGGACTGTCTTGTTCTTGTCTCCTATGGCAAATGAGCAAGTGAGAAGCAGTGATGCTGGAGTTTTACTTGATCACTGTCATGGGCAGTTTGAATGGCCCAGGAATGCTCTATTTTTGGCCTCTGTGTTTTCCTTTCTTCCTGCTTCCTTCTCTCTCCATTACTCCACCTCCAGGATCTCTCTGCATCTTGAAATGTGTATTAGTCAGAACACTTGCCAGTAAGTGTCAGTAGCCTGACTCTTCCTGGTTTCTGCAGAAAGGCAGCTGTAACTGGGCCACCAAACTAGAGGGCTACCAGGACCCTGTCTCTTTATTTCCCCCTTACCTTCTCAGCCCAGCTTTAAAAATAGCAGACTGTAGTCATAATATCCCATTCTTTTAGCTCTCAGGCTCTAGAAGCAAAGCTACTTCTCCAGCTCAGACAGGAAATCCCAGAGAAGGACTCTGATTGGTTCTGCCTGAGTCACATGAACTCTCTTGAACCAATCATTGGTCCGAAAGAAGGAGGTACTGTGATTGGCCTGTACAGGTCACATACTCACCTCCGTAGTGCCTATTAGCAAAGGGTGGGAAATTTGCTAGGCTGCCCAAAGCATTAGCTACTGCTTCATTTCTAGATGTCTGCTCAGAACCCTGATAATCCTAGAAAACTGAAAAAGGCAGAAGTCTTTATTTCTACTGCCAAAACTTTACTATAAAAGCAAAAGCCTAGACTTCTGTGGTGGTCCAGTTTTGACGAATCTGCCTGCCAATGCAGGGGAATGAAGGTTTGATCCCTGGTCTAAAAAATTTCCACATGCTTCAGGGCAACTAAATCTGAGTGACCCAACCAGCCCACATGTCTAGAGCCCTGATCCACAACAAAAGAAGCTGCTACAATGAGAAGCTTGTGCATCCCAACTAGACAGTCACTCCTGCTTGCCACAACTAAAGAAAGCTCACAACCAAGACCCAGCCCGAAATAAGTAAATTAATTAAAAAATAAATGAAAGCAAAAGTGTAAGAGAGGAGGGGCAATACTAACATTTTCTGGATAACTATGCTGGCCTGACATTTGAAACAGACATTATTATGTACATTTTATAGCTCAGCAGTAAAGAATCCACCTGCCAACGCAAGAGATAGACATAATAGATGCAGGCTCGATCCCTGGGTCAGGAAGTTCCCCTCGAGGGGAAAATGGCAACCCCCTCTAGTATTCTTGCCTGCAAAATCCCATCACAGGGGAACCTGGCAGGTGACAGTCCAAAGCATCAGCAAAGAGTCGGACATGACTGAGCAACTGAGCTCACTTCCACAGAGGTGAGAAACTGAGATTCAGAGATGTTTTTTATTGGCTAATGGTAGAACAGGGATTTGAGTCAGTGTCTGTTAGAACATGAAGCTAGAGCTCACCTCAGGCCTCCTGTGTCCTTGGCTCCAGATGTACCAGTGTGACAGTCATGTGAGACAGTTTTTCTCATCTCACCATGAATAGACCAGGTTGAACCTAGTAACTGTGGTTCTTGTCTGCAAATGCGACTGTTTGCAATCCTCCCATTCCTCTTGTGGCACTGCTCCTGCATCAAGATGTGGTATCTCCTTTCTTTCTCCTGGTGTTGAAATTGGCCCTGGATGGCTTTGGCCAACTGAGTGTGGAGAGAGTGACAGTATGTGAGTTCTGAGTGCAGCCTTGGAGGAACCCACTAGCATCTGCTTTTGAGCTCTATGGGAGCCAGTGGACTGCTGAAAAAAGTAACTCAAGATGGAAGACTGAGTGAAGTGGGAGGCGGGCAGGAAGAGAAAAGAGAGAGGAGCATTCAGGAGCCAGAATCCACAGTGACATCTAGATGGCTGCCTGCTGAAGCCAGAGGACTGAGTGATCCCTGCCTATGCCACGTGGAGCAGAAGAACCGCCCAGCTGAACCCTGCCTGAATTCCTGTCTCATAGAATTATGAGAAGTAACAAATCGAGACTTTTTTTTGAGCGCCACATTTTATGGTGTTTTATTATACAGCAACAGATCATTGAAGCAGAAATGCTGAGAATCTTGCAGGTTTTTGTTTTCCTCTTAATTTTTTTTTTACCTTCATAAGGAATAATTGGAAATAATTGACAAATGCAATTGTACATATTTAAACAGTGCACTCTAATGATCTGACACACATTGATGTTGCAGACTGATTAACCAAGACCAAGATAACTTGGCCTATCAAGATAGATAGTTATATATATATCACCTCACATAGTTAACTTTTTGTGTGTGTGTGATAAGAATGCTGATGAACTCTCAGCAACTTTGAGTATTCACTACCATATTGTGAGCTGTAGTCACCATGCTATACATTAGAGCCCCAGAACTTATTCTTCTTATAACTTTGTACCCCTTGACTTACATCACTCTATTTCCATCTCCTTCTAAAACTATGATTTGTGCTTGATGAGCTGGTCCTGCTAGAGCTTGACTCCCTTGTGTTCTTTAAAATTGTACTTTCTTTTTCTTTTTAAAATTGTTGCTGTATCCCAGCTGTGATATTATTTATATACCAATGGAAACATCTGAGTCAGCCTGTGTATATGTCACTTACTTGGATGTGGTAGTAGACTGAAGCTTAGACCTTCCTTACATGAATGGTTTTATATAGGAGTAAGGAATGATGCTTTAAAGAGGTGGAGGGGTTCACTTTATATTTGCCTTTTGTATGCTATTTAACATTTAAATAGCATTTTCTGGATATAAAAGTAATATATACTCACTGTAGAACATTTACAAAATGCAGAAAATATAAATAAATAAGTAGATTGGAAGTGGTCACTTCTAATCCTATACCATTCTTGTATAAGTAAGTGTCATCAGTTTGGTATATTTCCCTTCTCATCTTTTTTTCTAAAGATTGGGACACACACACACGTGAATATTCACTTATTTTATACAGTTGAAATTCTGAATGCAGTTTTGTGTCCCTCTGTACATTTTTCTTCACATTATACCATAAGTATTTTTCCTGTTTCCTTAAAAATTCTTTACAGATGTCAATTTTAACAGTTGCCTCATATTGGATTACCATGCTTTGCTTAACTAACCCTCCAACATACAGGATGCTTTCATTGTCTTGCCATTATGAACCCTATAATGAATGTCCTCTCACATAAATGAAACTCCGGCTCTAAGATGGGGAAGTACAAGATCAGAGGTAAAATAGCGTTTTCTGAGAGGCATTAGGAAACTGACTTAATTGATGATTCCAGTTTTGATAAGAAGGAAGCTGATATAGATTGACTTTCCCAGGAGAACTGTCCCTCTGGCGTGTGCCCTTCTCATGCTGAAGTTTATTTTGAATTCTGGAATTCTTATTACCAGCATGTTGTTGAAGGTTCGAGTCTTTTCTGGCTTCTATTGATCCCTTCACATGCTGCATGTGTGCTAAGTTGCTTCAGTCGTGTCCGATTCTTTGAGACCCTATGGACAGGAGCTCGCCAGGCTCCTCTGTCCATGGGATTCTCCAGGCAAGAATGCTGGAGTGGGTTGCCATTTACGTCCCCAGGGGATCTTCCTGACCCAGGGATCAAATTTGCATCTCTTGCATTGCAAGCAGATTCTTTACCAATGGCCACTGGGGACGTCCATTGATCCCTCTATATGCACTTGAATGGGAACTTATTTCCACTGACCACTGGTCAAATACTACAAGAGTCCTAACCAGGTCTTCCGTTAATTCATTGTGGATCAGCTGATGTCACTTCCTGCTCTCAGCCTTAGATTCCTTACCAGGACAATGATAGGCTTTGATCAAGCCACTTCCTGCCCACCTCCAGGGGTGAGCACCTGCCTCGTGCCAGGCATTGAGCTAAGGGTCTTATATGCATCAGGTCTTTTAAACCATTTTATAGATGAGGAAATTGAGGCCAAGAGAGTGTAAATAGTAGCCACAGCTTCTTGGAGACCCATCCATGGTCTAGCTGTAAGGTTTGACCTTCATCTCCAGGGTGACATAGAAGTCCATGTGATACATATTCAACTGGTACCATGGCAGACATCATCCAATGTCCAGTGCTTTTCTCATATTTCTTTATAAACCTCACAGTAATTCTGTGAAATATTCCAGTATTCCCAGAGGAGGAGGCTAACACTCAAGGGTAAAGTGACTTGGCCAAGGCCACTCAGCTGGGAAGGAATGGAGAAAGAATTTATCTTGAGTTCTCCACACACAAGTTTTATCATTTGAATGGTCCAGTATGTCCCAGGTGTCTCTTTTCACTGCTTGGAAACTGTAAGAAAACGTGCTGGGTGTCAGCTTAGAAACTGGGGCCTCCTGGCAAAAGCAGTATTTTCCCCTGCTTACAAGCACAAGCATTCCTCCCCATGCTCAGCCCCCATCGGGGTTGATGGGCAGCTCATAACCTCTTGTCACTGAGGTACAGCCGGTCAAGAGCTAGGCCATTCATTGCTCTGATCTCCAGTATGTCTGAAGCATCTCTGGATTTCAGAACCTGCCTATCTCTGCCTTCTTGCTATTCCCATTTTCCCATCTGGCTGCCAGCTAACCCTTTCCCCACCATATTTGAAGCTACTTCCTGTTCTTAAAGGCCCACCTCTTACATATATATATATATATATATATATATATATATTTGAAAGTGAAGTGATGTTNATCTCTGCCTTCTTGCTATTCCCATTTTCCCATCTGGCTGCCAGCTAACCCTTTCCCCACCATATTTGAAGCTACTTCCTGTTCTTAAAGGCCCACCTCTTACATATATATATATATATATATATATATATATATTTGAAAGTGAAGTGATGTTGCTCAGTCATGTCCGACTCTTGGCGACCCCATGGACTGCAGCCTACCAGGCTCCTCTGTCCATGGGATTTTATACACACACATACATATATATATATATATATATATAAAATGAAATAGTACTCAGTCATGCTGCTGCTGCTGCTAAGTTGCTTCAGTCGTGTCCGACTCTGTGTGACCCCAGAGATGGCAGCCCACCAGGCTCCCTCATCTCTGGGATTCTCCAGGCAAGAACACTGGAGTGGGTTGCCATTTCCTTCTCCAATGCATGAAAGTGAAAAGTCAAAGTGAAGTCGCTTAGTCCTGTCCAACTCCCAGCAACCCCACGGACTGCAGCCTACCAGCCTCCTCTGTCCATGGGATTTGCCAGGCAAGTGTACTGGAGTGGGGTGCCATTGCCTTCTCCTGTACTCAGTCATAAAAAAGAACAAACTAAATGTCATTTACAGTGGCATGGATGGACCGAGAAATTGTCATACTGAGTGAAGTAAGTCAGACAGAGGAAGACAAATACGTTGTGATATTTCTTATATTGAAATTGAAAAAATGGTACAGATGAACTTATTTATAGAACAGAAATAGGGTCCCAGACATGGAAAATGAACTTGTGACTACCAAGGGGAGAAGGGGAAGGGCTAAATCTGGGGCTTGGAATTGACACATACACACTATTGTATATAAAATAGATAATCAACAAAGACCTACTGTATAGCATGGGGAACTCTAGTCAATACTCTGTAATGACCTATATGGGAAAGGAATCTAAAACGGAGTGGATAACTGATTCACTTTGCTGTACAGCATAAACCAACACAACATTGTAAATCAACTATACTCCAATAAAAATTAATTTAAAAATACCCCACTTCTTTCTCTCTGTGTCTCTGAGCCGTTTCCTTTTCCCTCCTCTTGCAAAATACAAAACCAGAAATGAACTGAACACAGAAGTCTGTAAACACGCTGGCTTGGCTCCTTCCAAGGCTCTGGGTTTCTGGACACAATCTTGAATCCTAATTAAGCCGTTAGAGAAAAGCTTGTTGCTGGCAACAGGGTTGGGGAGAAATAGTTTCCATCACGCAGTATCTGGAATTAGAATTGGCTAGAAGGCCCCTGCTCGCTGCTTTCGATACCTAATAGGCAGAATCTCAAATGTTATTAATCTAAGTGAACCATGCGAGACACAGGGGGAGAGTAGTGAATAGTTATTTGGTTTTAAGAAAGAAAACCAGGCAAAGAACACTCTGTAGTGTCCTGGAGTCCCTGCAACAGGCTGTTAGATGAGAACTATGTCTGAGGTATGTGGCGCAGGACTTAATGAAACTACAAGATAAATTGAGAAGCTCAGGCCAAGGTGAAAACACAGAATTCCTGACACACTGCGCTTGGAGCCCCTGTGCCCTGGGGGACTAGGGAA
Organism: Aepyceros melampus; assembly: GCA_006408695.1. Taxonomy (NCBI): domain Eukaryota; kingdom Metazoa; phylum Chordata; class Mammalia; order Artiodactyla; family Bovidae; genus Aepyceros; species Aepyceros melampus. Next base: position 28,368 of record SJXQ01005717.1, read on the forward strand.
ATGAGCACAGTGCATTCTTGACGGCAGAAAGGGAAAGTGTTTGATGCAATTACCAGTCAGTGCCGGGCCTGCCCACAGACACATGCAAGGCTAGTTTTGTGCCAGCACAGACCAAGGAAGAGCTACCATTTTGCTAAAACAAAAAAAAATTTGGTGACCGTGCAGGGCCTGGTTACCCCATGAGGTTGCTCTTTGACTCCCTGGTGTGGCTGACTCTCCATCTCTCAACACCTCCTCAGTGTTTGCCTAACCTCTGTTCCCTTTTGAACTAGTGTAGCAGGCAAGGTTGTCTCATGACCCACCAGCCCTGTCCCTTTCTCCCTTCCTCTTAAATCAGCTCTGGTTTTGTATGGGTGCCAACGTATCTAGCCTTGGGGGAGGGGGCGGGTTTGTGGGCTCTTTTGTCCTCTTCCCTCTTTTCCTACATTATAGGATATAGGGGCAGGATGTGATGTCTGGAGCTGTGGCAATCATATTGTGATTGTGAGGTAATACATTTAGCATATTTTATTTTTATGTCACATAAGTGTTTTATAAATATTAATTGGTATTTAATATTAACCTGTTTAATTAATATCCAATATCCTAAGGATAGAAAGAATCTGGGTCTCGATGTCATTGTTGAGTCAACAACCCAATCCTGGGACATATTTCTCCAGACTCCTTGCCAAGGAAGTATTAAAATCTGAGTGTCAGGTATCCTGTTTCTTGCAGCCAAAAGCCTCTGTAGCAGGGACTGCCAGATGCTGATCCAATATCCAGTCCCACCTTCTTTAGTTACAGAGCTCTGATATGTGGCAGTACTGCTCAGAACAAAGACTTCATCACCAGTCCTTTTTTTGGCAGTGAGATTAGCTAAGTTCTGGCAGTAATATGTGAGTAAAAGTTGTGTGTAGGACTTCTGAGAAGCCTCTTTAAAATGAACTGACTCTTCTGGGGGTATGTCTCTTTTGTCCTACTCTCATTCATTTGCCCTGCTGCCTGGAGGGCAACTGTAAAAGCTGGGGCTTCAACAGCAATTTTGCACCATGGATATAAGATGGGAGCCACATCAGGAGGTGAGTGGAGCAGAAGGAAGGAGCCTGGGTCCCTAGGGACTCTGCAGATCTGTCCTGTTGGACTACTGCTTTGGGGCTTCTTTTCTGGAAGATGATAATTTCTTAGTGCTTAAGCCACTTTTATTCTGAGTCTTCTGTAAATCACAGATGAACTTAATCCTGACATTGGGACAAAAACTAGCTGAAGAGCACTTTGCTTAAAACCCTCATAGACTTCCCATTGGTATCAGGAGAATGTCTTGGTTTTCAAAGCCTGTGCAATCTGCCTTAACTTTCCTTCCTAGCCCCATCAACAAACAGAATTCCAACTCATCCTTAGAGACTCAGGTTGAAGGTCATCTGAGCTTCTGAGAACCCTCCCTGATCGCCTCTGGCCCGGGACCCCTGGCTCTGGGGCCCCCAGCCATCGTCCATACCTCTGCCGTGGCAAGAATTACATCTGTGTGGAACTTTCAAGCTGATGATCCTTGAGCTCTCTGTCAATGCGGCGAGGCCAGCAGTTTGAGCCCTGTCCCTCCATTCTCGGCAGAGGAGGCCGAAGCCCAGAGAAGGGCCAGCTGGTCAAGATCACACAGCAGTGGGACCAAGCCAGGGCTTCCAGCTCTGAACTCAGCTCTTTCCCTCCTTTATCCTCTCCTTATATTAGACTGGAGAATGGAGGGGTGGCCAGCCTCAAGTCATTCTGTCTGGCGGCTTTATTTGGCATCAGATTTGAGGAGGAGAGGAAAGGTAGGAAGCTGTCAAGTTGAGTTTCTTGGAGTCTCAGGAGAATTGTCTTCCTTGTGGAGGACCCAGCATTGGCTGCCCCGAGGGTCACCCCCAGGTTCACTTGCTGGGGCCTTAGCAGCATGGCTGGCTGGGTCTTAGGTCCCCTGATCCCCTGCCAGGTGCTGGCCTGGGAACGGAGTTTGAGACAGGTGTGGAGAGGGATGCTGTAGAGGCCAAGTGGAAAGCAAGGTAGGGGCTGGGCTTGGTTTGTCAACTTTAAGAAAATGAATGGTTTCATATCCTTCTTTCACTCACACAGAGGAGGCTGGTGCTCGAGCAGGCAGGGTGGTCAGTGCGTGAGCTCTGAGGTCGGACTCTTGGCTTTCAACCTGACTCCACCAAGTACTAGTCACGTAACATGTGCTAATTATCTACTCTGCTTGTGCTTTGCTTTCCCCATTTGCACAACTAATAAAGTCATTCCACCAACATTAATGAAGTACGCAGTACATGCCAGACACTGACCCAGAAGTTGTGGGGATAAAGCAGTGAAACACAGGACACACATTTTCCCTTGTGGAGGCTTCATTTGACTGAGAGGGAGAGGGTAACGGGGAATAAATATGCAAACAAATATAGATACAACATCTCAGGTAAAGGTAATGTGATAGTCCAAAGAAAGCTGATGGGGGATGCATTTTGGTTGGATGACATTGGTTGGCCGAAATATTGTGTTTCCTGTCCCCTGCCTCTTCTACCCCTCAGAAGGTGAGCCACCCAGACCAGGGACTAACTGTGACGTGTCTATGAAGATGGGCTTAGGATTGTCTCGGACACATGTTCAGTGTTTTCCGCAGAATCACTGTCAGGTAATGAGTACAAAAAGGGTACGTGGTTGGGACTTGCCCAATAGTCCAGCAGATAAGACTCCACTCTTCCACTCCAGGGTGCACAGGTTCAATTCCTGGTTAGGGAACTAAAATCAGTCATGCTAAGCAACATAGCACCCCCCCAAATGCTAAAAAGGGTATGTAGTCAAAGCCTGAGAGACATCAAGTTAAGAAAATTAAGACAGGTTTCTGCTGCAAGATTTGTCAGAGGCTTTTTTTTTTAAGATTTTTAAATTAATTTATTTTTAATTGAAGATTTTGTTTATTGATGTGGACCATTTTTAAAATCTTTACTAAATTTGTTACAATGTTGATCTGTTTTGTGTTTTGGGGTTTTGATCCTGAGGCACCTGGGAAGAGGCAGTTGATGATGCCTGTGAGTTTCCCTGCCAGGGGTGTGCACAGGTGTGACAGGTGTGCACATGTGTGCATGCATGTGCAGAGGCATGAGCCCATGAGGATCAGGCGAGGACTTCCACTTCCTGGCTGCTGGAGCCCTGAAGAGAGAAAAGAGAAAGTGTTAGACGCCAGTCGTGTCCGACTTTCTGCGACCCATGGGCTGTGGCCCGCCAGGCTCCTCTGTCCATGGGATTCTCCAGGCAAGAACATTGGAGTGGATAGCCATTCCCTTCTCCAGGGGATCTTCCGGACCCAGGGATTGAACCTGGGTCTCCTGCATTGCAGGCAGCTTCTTTTCGGTCTGAGCCACCAGGGAAGCCCGAGGAGAGAGGAATTAGGGCCAGAAGAGGCAGGAGAGACTTCCTGGGATGGTGGGTACCAGCAGCGCTCCATGAGGCCTGGGTGGCAACAGCAGCCCCGAGAGGGGCGACGAGCATCCTCACGTGCTCCATCTGAGCCCGAGGGACACTTGGGGACCTGGTGGCTTCTGGACGACTGAAGTGCCCAGGACCCCGTTGCTTCTGTGCAAAGTTTGGGTGAACTTGGTGTCACTGAAACTAAGCAGATGCAGTAAGATCACCCCAGGAGCACCCACTCATTCCAAGAGGGAAAAGGATGACTTAGCAAAGTGTGTTCTGGGTTCTGCCCAAACCCAGGTGAGGAGACAACCTCTCTTCCTGCCCCTACTCCTTCTTCTGGACCCCAGACAGCAATAGGTGTGTGTAGCTTCAGGAGATAGACTGGCTCTCTGAAGAGAAAGCTGGCCTTCCCTACTGGCTGCAGAAGGAAACTTCTGTCCCCCGTGAAGCCAGTGTACCCTGGTTTCAAATCCTGACTGTTCCTGAAACAAAGCTGGATTTGCAATCGGAGGGGGTCCAAGCAGAAAGAGTGAAGCGTGGTGGGCAGGCCAAGATCTCTGCCAGAACAGGCTTTGTGTGAAATTCCCCATCATATCCCCAGCCTCAAGTCCAGTATGTGGCACAGGTCAGGAGCTCCAAGAATGTTCTGATCAACGAATGGTTGAATGAATAAGTCTGCTTTCTTCCTCACAACAAGCCACAAGGTGGTATAAACACCCTACATTTCCAGATGAAGTAACCAAGGCTCAGAGAAGTTAAGTAACTTCTCCAAATTTACATAGCAAGACAGAAGCGCTGGGATTCAAACACTGGCCGGTTCCAGAACCCATTTTTTGTTGTTGTTGTTGTTGTTGTTGTTCAAGATGCATGGATCACAAGAGGGTCGGGGAAACAAGAAGCATTTTCTGCTTCAGAGATCTGACATGCCTGCGGATACCTAAGGCCTGGCCACAGAACAAGTGTTCTCTTCCTCGCTGGGTCTACGGTAGCAGCAGCTCCCAGCTGTCAGCACTGAGGGCGCCGAGGGCGGTACTTACCTCCTTTAGTCTTCAGCCTGGGGGGCTGGTCCTGACAGTGTTCTGTTAGATAAAGAACTGAGGCTCAGGAGGTCCAAGGACTGGCTGCAGGAATGGCTGGTGGGATGGGGTCTCCCCTAAGAACCTGCCCCTCTCCACCCCAGGACCAAGAAGGAAGTGCAGAAAACGGGGTGATAATGGAAAGTCAGGTCAAAATCACCTGGCCTGGGTGGGGAGGGTTCCTGGAGGAGGTGGCTTATCGGCAGGGCCTTGAAGATTGGCCAACTGGCTCACGAGGCTGAAGGAGGAAAGGGACGTGGGATGACAAGTGACATGTAACGAGCTGAGAGGCGATCCCCAGAGGGGAAGCCCAGCCTTACTCTCCTGAAGGGACAGCAAGGGGCAGCTGGGACTAGCTTTTGACTTGGATTAATTTTCTTTCTGCTAAATAATAAACACAAAACCATAGAAAAAAAACACACTAACTATGCCAAGGAGGTGCTGGCCTGCTAACTCAGACGGTCTAAAGATTTTCGTGCTCAGAGGCAGCTCTCAAATGGAAGACTAGCAGCCATGCAGCGGGAACCATTCCCTCTCGTTCCTAGGGCCCGGAAGCTGTGTGGGCCTGGGCCACGTACCCCTCCTCTCTAAACTCTCGACCCCTCGCCTGGAAAGTGGGAGGTCGGCACACTCGCCTCCAGAAGTTACTGAGTCCGTTAAAAGAGAGCAACTTGACAAGACCCCCTTTTTGCCCCCAGACAGTACAATGACAATAAAAAGGATATTATAGATGCTAAGTCAGATTGCTTAGGGCTTACCAGTCTCTGACCTTGGCAAAAACCCTCCCTCAGTCTTCTTATCTGTAAAATGGGGCCAATAGGAGACTGTCCCTTGTGGGTAATAGTGAGGATCAAACGAGGTGGTGTGTATAGTACAGTGCCAGACACTCAGAAGATAGGCAGTTCACGTGTGCTGGTATTAGTCCCATTTGTACTACTATTATTAGAAGCATGCATGCTAAGTTGCTCCAGTCGTGTCCAGTTCTTTGTGACTCTATGGACCATAGCCCGCCAGGCTTCTCTGTTCATGGGCCTCTCCAGGCAAGAATACCGGAGTGGGTTGTCATGCCCCCTCCAGGGAAGCTTCCCCTCCCGGAGGCAGGAATTGGGATGAAATGCGTCAGAGCAGGAAATGCAGACTCTTTGACAGCCCCCTATTCTGCATGTGCTCTTTGCCTGGATTGTCTGCCCCTCTCCAATCAAATATCCTCAGGGCTCAGCTGCCATGTCGCTTACCCTGGAGGCTCCCCGGGAACCCCAGCAGACAGAGACGTGCATTCCCAGCGGCCAGAGCCTCGCCTCCATCAAAGCAGTTTTGGCCCAGGATGATTTGTCTTCTCTTAGAGCCCTGTCTCCCTCCGACAGCATGAGGTTCAGAGCGTGGGGATGATGTCTGAGTGTACCCAGGCCCTAAAGCCTGGCACTGAGTGTGTTCTCAATTAGCCTGTGAAATAAATAAACACGAAACATGCTGTCCCAGTGACATTTCATCAGATCCTCCCCACAAAATGTCATCTTTCTTGTGCGTAGGAGATGGTGGGTAAAATATGTTGATTCAGGTGGTTTTGAAAAAGTCATTGAAATACAAAATCACTTGCATTGAAAATGATTGGAAATGTATTTTTTTTTTAATGCAGAAGATGAAATAGGAAAGAGAGTATGAAAGGGTATAACCCTCTAGTGCCATTCAGCCAATTCATTATTTGATGGCAGAGGGTGGGACCTGAAAGCTGTCGTGTTGACTGTAGAATATTCTGGGGTGCATTGTCTTAGAGGGAAAATGGTCTTACATGTTGGACAATTCATTCCATACAATGGTCCCTGTTTCATAGATGGGGTTTCCATGGTAGCTCAGAAGGTAAAGAATCTGCCTGCAATGCAGGAGATTCAGGTTTGATACCTGGGCTGGGAAGATGCCCTGGAGGAGGGCATGGCAACCTACTCCAATATTTTTGCCTGGAGAATTACATGGACAGAGGAGCCTGGTGGGCTACAGTCTGTGGGGTCACAAAGAGTTGGACACAACTGAGCGACTAACCCACACTCTTTCATAGATGAGGAAGTTGGCGTTTGGAGAGGTTAAGGACTTGCCACCCTCTGTGATTGATGGAGTTCGGGTTGTTGGCCTAGGTCTACACCCTGAACTGCTGGGCAGTGTCTGCTCTGAACCACGTTGGACTGGCCACTCAGTGTAGACCCACCGAGGGTAGATGTCTATACAGGCAGCCCAGGCTGGGAGCGCAGGGATATCGCCAGGACCTCCTCCACTCTGATCTTCATTCGGCATCTCTCCTTAGGGAGATAGGTCTCACTCATCTTAGACCCATCGCTGCAGGACAAATGTTTCCAGAAAGGTTCAGATCCGTGCCAGGGAATCGTTCCTACAGGTTTCTGAAGTCCCCAGAGCAGGGACATTCCAGAGGGTCTGATAAGATGTGGGGAGCAGTGGGGAGGGAGGGAGAGAGAGAAGGAAGTGGGAGATGTTTTTCCAGCTTCAGGAATATTTAAACCCAGTAGGGAGGGGGCGGGTGCTGAGGTCCTCTGTGGACTCGGGCGCTCCTGGGGGATATTCTTGCTCCCCTTCGATCTGCTGTAACTGTCGGTTCCAACCCATGTTGACCACAAAGAGGGCAAGGGCGCAGTCCTCCTCTGCCCACCCCGTCCGCCTCCCCACCGTCTCCCCCTCAGCCACACTTGGAGAAGCCTGCAGTGCATAAGCCACCACTTCCTACCCTGCTAAGCCTTCTGCCTGTCATCACCGCCCTTCTGCAGACACCTCTGGACATTCGTCTGGGAGGAAGCATCTCCTGTCACAGCCCCGTTTCCTCACGCTCAAGTCGGGATCTGATGCTAAATCTCGGGTTGACGTGACGCTGTTTATAGTACTTCACAGTTCCTCCCGGGGTTATCCAGAGCTCGCCAATCCCACCTCTCACCTTTCCTTTCAACTCTGAAATATGCCCCCGGAGCAGGAGGCGCGGGGGTGGGGTGGGGTAATCCTGCTGCAGTCCCCTGAATGCAGACAGCTCAGCTTCCAGCCACCAACCACCACCTCCCACCGTAGCCAAGCCAATAGGGGCTAGGAGAGTTCAGAAGGGTCTGAGGGGTGCCATTCTCAATCCAGGAGACTCCCCCAAAGGGGCAGACAGCTTAGATGGAAAGGTGAGCTAACTTCCAACAGACCAAAGGCAGGGGAAGGGGCAGAGAGGCCCTCAGGAGGGAAGGGACTTCAGCATCCTTCTTTCATTCATTCATATAGGAGGTGTTCATTCAAATAAACATCTAATGAGCGCCAGTCCTGTCTGTGAGTGTGTGTGTGCGCTAATGCTAGGTTGCCTCAGTTGTGTCTGATTCTTTGTGACCCTGTGGACTACAGCCCACCAGGCTCCTCTGTCCATGCGGATTCTCCAGGCAAAAATATTGGAGTGGGTTGTCATGCCCCTCTCCAGGGGATCTTCCTGACCCAGGGATCGAACCCTCACCTCTTATGTCTCCTGCATTGGTGGATGGGTTCTTTATCACTAGCGCTGCATGGGAATTCCTGTCTCTGAGCATCCTTGTCAAAATAGAGTTACAGCTCGCACACATGGACTGTTTCCTCTGTGCCAGGTGCTGGGTTAGGTAAGGACTTTCTATACATTTGCTCAATTAATCCCCATATCAAGTATCAGATACAGAACATTTTTCTCTTTTATGAGAAAACAGAAACACAGAGAGGTTAATAATCTGCCCAAGGCCACACAGCAGTCGCAAATCCTGGAATAATACCTGTTTGAACCCCCCTAAGCCTGTGCTTTCAGTTCTGTGCTAGACAAATGAGAAAGGGGTCTAAGTTGCCCAGCTGCTCTGCAGATCAAGAGAGAAGAATTCAGCTTGGTTCTGAGGGCCAGGCACTGCCGCAGCTTAGGGTCTGCGGCTGTGTCCACTCTGGCCAGAGGTTGACCGCGCGCCGCTGAATTGAAACTTTCAGCTGTTGTTTTTGGCACCGAAGATCCAATTTGATGTGACTTCTTGTTGGTAGCTTTGGCAGATTTTGTAAGGTTCTCTTTTTAATGAGGAGATTACTGGTGTCAGTATCTTACATATCTTTTCAGGTGAATCTCTGGATCATTGGTGGAGTTTTTGCTGAGGTCTGGAACCATCTGAGGGGTCTGTTTGCATTTTCTCATTTAACCCTTTCTATTGTCTTCTGAGAATGCTTTATTGTTCCCATTTTACAGAAATCTAGAGGAGCAAAGAGGATTGTCCAGATCACTTGCCTAATAAATAGCATTATTATAATAGGGTTATTATATTAGAATATAATCAATAACTTCAGATATGCAGAAGACACCACCCTTATGGCAGAAAGCAAAGAGGAACTTAAGAGCATGTGGATGAAAGTGAAAGAGGAGAGTGAAAAAGCTGGCTTAAAACTCAACATTCAAAAAACCAAGATTATGGCATCCAGTCCCATCACTTCAGGACAAATAGATGGGGAAGTGAAGTGAAGTGACTCAGTCATGTCCGACTCTTTGTGACCCCATGGACTGTAGCTCACTCAGGCTCCTCTGTCCATGGGATTCTCCAGGCAAGAATACTGGAGTGGGTTGCCATTTCCTTCTCCAGAGGATCTTCCCAACCCAGGGATTGAACCTGGGTCTCCTGAATTGCAGGCAGACGCTTTATCCTCTGAGCCACCAGGGAAGGAGATGGGGAAACAATGAAAATAGTGACAGACTTTATTTTGGGGGGCTCCAAAATCACTGCAGATGGTGACTGCAGCCATGAAATTTAAAAATGCTTGCTACTTGGAAGAAAAACTATGACCAACCTAGACATAGTATTAAAAAGCAGAGACACTACTAGACGACAAAGGTCTGTCTAATCAAAACTATGGTCTTTCCAGTAGTCATGTATGGATGTGAGAGTTGGACCATAAAGAAAGCTGAGCACCGAAGAACTGATGCTTTTGAATTGTGGTGCTGGAGAAGACTCTTGAGAGTCCCTTGTACTGCAAGGAGATCCAACCAGTCCATCCTAAAGGAAATGAATCCTGAATATTCATTGGAAGGACTGATGCTGAAGCTGAAGCTCCAATACTTTGGCCATCTGATGTGAAGAAATGACTTATTGGAAAAGACCCTGATGCTGGGCAAGATTGAAGGCAGGAGGAGAAGTGGATGACAGAGGATGAGATGGTTGGATGGCATCACTGACTCGGTGAACATGAGTTTGAGCAAGGTCCAAGAGTTGGTGATGGACAGGGAAGCCTGGCATACTGCAGTCCATGGGGTTGCAAAGAGTCAGACATGACTGAGTGAACTAAACTGAATAAAAGGCTGCAATTCACTGGGCGTTTATGATGCAGACACCGAACCAAGCACTTTCTCTCCATTGCCTCTCATTCTCACAGCTCCCTAAGGTGGGAGGGACCAGAGCAGTTTTGCAAAGGGGGAAACTGAAGTTTAGAGAGGCCAGAAGCAAGGCATGACTGGGATTTGGAGCCCAAAGACAAAACCTTCTTCTCCTTTGTTGCACATTTTGTATAAGCCTTGGTTTTTAACTTGGATTTTCTGTTAATAAATTGGGTGCTTGAATCCTGATCTCTTCCTTCTTTATTGCCTCCGTGGCTCAGCTTTTATATGTTAAGTGAGCACCTACTATGTACCAGGGTCCATGCTGGGCTCTGGGGAGAAAAAAGTAAGATGCAGACTCTCAAGAAGTTCAGGGGAAAACAGGGGAAGGTCCACAAAGCAACCAGCCATAGGTTGCGCTGCTGACGGAGGTGCAATAGCAGTGTAACTAGGCCAAACTTTCAGGCTCCTGATTTTGCAAAATGAGAATACCAGCAGGAGTTAACTCTGGCGGTGGCAGGACTGATGACGGCAGGATGTGAGACACAAAGCGTGATGCCTGGAAGGTGGGGATCTTGTGCGATGTGGTAGGGGTGGTGAAATGATTGTGCTACCCTTCCCAAAGCAGTGGTGGGAGTTTTTCCCCCTGAGAAGCATAAAAATATTTATATAATAAATGTTAATAATTATACACCATGGATAGAATCAAAAAAGATCATACTTATGAGAGCCTTAGAAGATCTAAAAGATCATCTGGTCAACCTCCCTGTTCCTGCTGTAGTGTATATCAGTCAGCCAGTCCAGTCACTCAGTCATGTCCAATTCTGTGACTCCATGCACTGCAGCATGCCAAGCCTCCCTGTCCATCACCAAGTCCCGGGGTTTACTCAACTCACGTCCATTGAGTCAGTGATGGCATCCAGCCATCTCATCCTCTGTCGTCCCCTTCTCCTCCTGCCTTCAGTCTGTCCCAGCAGCAGGGTCTTTTTCAATAAGTCAGTTCTTCAAATCAGGTGGCCAAAGTATTGGAGTTTTCAGCTTCAGCATCAGTCCTTCCAATGAATAGTCACGACTGATTTCCTTTAGGACGGACTGGTTGGATCTCCTTGCAGTCCAAAGGACTCTCAAGAGTCTTCTCCAACACCACAGTTCAAAGGCATCAATTCTCTGGTGCTCAGTTTTCTTTATAGTCCAACTCTCAAATCCATACACAACTACTGGGAAAACCATAGCCTTGACTAGACAGACCTTTGTTGGCAAAGTAATGTCTCTGCTTTTCAATATGTTATCTATGTTGGTCATAACTTTTCTTCTAAGGAGGAAGTGTCTTTTAATTTCATGGCTGCAATCACCATCTGCAGTGATTTTGGAGCTCCCCCAAATAAAGTCTATCACTGTTTCCTCATCTATTTGCCATGAAGTGATGGGACCAGATGCAATGATATTAGTTTTCTGAATGTTGAGTTTTAAGCCAACTTTTTCACTCTCCTCTTTCACTTTCATCAAGAGGCTCTTTATTTCTTTGCTTTCTGCCATAAAGGTGGTGTCATCTGCATATTGAGGTTATTGATTTTTTTCCCAGCAATCTTGATTCCAGCTTGTGCTTCATTCAGCTCAGCATTTCACATAATATACTCTGCATATAACTTAAATAAACAGGGTGACAATATACAGCCTTGATGTACTCCTTTCCCAATTTGGAATCAGTCTGTTCCATGTCTAGTTCTAGCTGTTGCTTCCTGACCTGCATACAGGTTTCTCAAGAGGCAGGTCAGGTGATCTGGTATTCCCATCTCTTTAAGAATTTCCCACAGTTTGTTGTGATCCACATAGTCAAAGGCTTTGGCATAGTCAATAAAGCAGAAGTAGATGTTTTTCTGAAACTCTCTTGCTTAACTGGCTTTAAAAAATTTTCAGCATAGCTGGTCTGAAACAAATGTGTGGATTGGCTAAGCATTTGTGTGTTAGTGAGGATGCTTTCTATTGTTTCTTTAATTGCACTTTTGCTTAATCTGTTTTATAATAATAGGTTCAGTAACTCACAGTGTTGGTGGCAGTACAAAACTCCTTTCAAAAGTGGTTCAGCCACGAGACTCGAGCTTTAATCATTTTCATAAGGAAATAAATATAAATGTAAAAATACACAGAAATGTCCATTTAAGTGTTACTTATAATAGCAAAACATGAGAGTGGCATAAGCCATAGCTTTCCCACTCAGTGCAACATTATACAGATATTAACGGAAAAGTTAAGTGAATAAAAAGATGCAAAACACAAACAGCTTGATTGCCATCTTATTAGGCTAATTAGTCTGAATCTATACTCTAGAGGACACTTGTTAATGTCAGAAGTATACCTTACTCAGGAATACCCACTGCAGAGGTGGTTAGTTGGCATTTAATGCCACTCACCAAAATGCCATGTCCTAGAGCCAATGTCAAGGATTTCCCAGTGACCAAACTGGAATAATTTGAGCAGTAAAATTAAGAATATGCTATTGAAGGGAATTCCTGGCAGTCCAGTGGTTGGGATTCTGCGCTATCATGCCTAGGGCCTGGGTTCAATCCCTGGTCAGGGAATAAGTTTTCACAAGAAGTGCAGTGTGACTTAAAAAAAAAAAAAAAGAGAGAATATGCTATTGGATTATAGCCCAACGTATAGAAAAAATATCCATAAGTTCAAACTGATGTAAATAAATGATTGAATAAATAAAGGAACAGGAGATAAATCTTTCTTACAGAAGAATTCACTGATGATAGGAAAGCAATAAATCCAATCTACACTCAGGAAGGGAGGATTAGCTCTTCCTTCCAGGAAATGGGGTTTAACCCCTCTCCCTTGAGTGTAAGCTTGACATATTGCCTTGCTTTCAAAGCATAGAATACGGGAAGGGGAAGAAAAGTAACTTTACCGTGGAGAAGCCTGGCAGACAAGAGCTTACTCAAGGGATGAAGGTCAATTTCATCAGTGGTAAACTGTGTTAATATTAAGTACCATTGATATGATGGGATGAGAAGGGCACCTTACCTCTGTGGTCCCCAAAACTAATCACTCCAGTTAACCATGAGAAAATCATCAGACAAACTCAAATTGAGGGACATTCTACACAATACTTGACCAGTACTGCTCAAAACTGAGTAAGGGGAGTCTGAGAAACTATCCTAGACCAGAGGAACCTAAAGAGACATGATGACTAAATGTAACGTGGTTTCTTGGATGCATTCCTGGAAAAAAAGAAGGACATTAGTAGACAGACTAGGGAAGGCTGAGTAAAGTCCAGAGTTCACTTAATAGTTTCTGAGTTTTGACAAATGTATGTTGGTAATGTGAGACATCATGGGAAAGTGGCTGAGGAGTACATGGGAACTCTGTGTTATCTTTGCCTCTTTTCTATAAATCTAAACTTATTCCAAAAGAGAAAGGTTATTTCAGAAATTTGAATTATTCTAGAAATTGCTAGAAATGTTTCAGCCCTGTGTGTGTGTGTGTGTGTGTGTGTGGCCTCAGTAACTAAATCATGTTTGACTCTTTGCAACCCCATGGACTGTAGCCCGCCAGGCTCCTCTGTCCATGGGCTTTCCCAGGCAAGAAAATTGCAGTGGTTGACATTTCTTACTCCAGGGGATCTTCCCGACCCAGGGATAGAACTCACATCTCCTGCATTGGCAAGCAGGTTCTTTACTACTGAATGTCTGCTGCAGGTGCCCCTGAAAGAACAGAAGGCTGGACCTCCAAGGAATCACTGAACAGTTCTAGGACAGCTTTTGTCCCTGCCTGCTAGTAAATCTTTACACCATGGGGAAAATTATGAGCAAAAAATTTGTGTTTACTTTCATCTACCTCTTGCTAGTGAGGTTGTAGGGGAATGTCCCAGGGGGGACCCTGAAACTCCCTTTCCACATGTCAACCTTCAAACAGGTTTTCCCTAAGTTCTGACTATCAGTTGAGAGTCTTCAGTTGTAAATGATCAAAATCTATCTCAAACTGGCTTGACTCACAAAAGGAGATGTATGGGCTTATGTTTCCAGAAAGTTCCAAGGAGCTGGTCTCTTCTGATATGGATGGATCCAGAAGTTCAAATGATGTCACTGAGAATTTCCCCTCTATCTCTCAACTCTGTTTTCATTCTCCAACAGACTGTCTTCAAGTGGCAGAAAGATGGGCCTGTGGTAGCTCCTGACCTGTATTGTCCCTTGTTTCAAAGCTAGAGAAAATAGTAGTCTTGCCTTGAAGTTCCACCAAAGTCCCAGAGAAGATTCTGATTGGTCCAACCCTGAGCCCATCACAGGTGACCACTCTGATTGGCCATCTTTGCTTTCCTGGACCAGCCCCATTGAAACTGCATTGATTCTTGCAGAAATGGGGAGAGATGATTCTCCAGAAAGCAAAGATTGAGAAACCCAAACCACTGATATATCTCAGGCCAGAACTTCAGCTAGAACTTAATGTCCTGTGGAGGCCAGCCTCGGAAACAGAGAAGAAATTGGGAAACAGCATATCATTCAAATCTGTGGAGGGCAGAGCCCCTGTTGGGGGCACAAAGTCAAACGTTTTGCTCCAAGCACCCCATTGAGATGCTGAGGGACCTTGGGCTGGTCCCCTCCACTTGGTAAAATGAGGGCATAACCAGGTGGTCTCTACAGAACCTTTTAGCTAAAAAACCCAGTCTGGTGAGTCTGAGGCCTCAAGAAGTGGGGAAAGACTGGAGAAGTTTTTTTTTTTTTTTTTAAAAAAAAAAAACAACAACAACAAGAAAAATATTCATTAACAAACCCAAACTGAGTCTAAACCTTGAGAGCATTTCCCTTGGTACCTGGGTATATTTAACTGCTTCCAGTCCCCCTTTGAACATCAGACTGGAAATGAGAAGCAGAGACACAAGTGCTAAGAAATTCCAGGCTCCACCAGAAACGTGCCGCTTGGTCCAGTGTTAAGGAAAAGCTTTTTAAATATCGAGGCTTCTGTTTCAATCTCCTGCTGATCTGAAAGCAGCTGTCTGCCCAATGTTGGCTTTTATTCCCTGCCTGTGGCGAGGGCTCTAGCACCACGCCCGCCCCCTGCACTTTGCTGCCGTTACAAAGCATTTCGTTCCCAAGAGAACTCATCCCATTTTGTGGGTGACTCCAGTGGAGAGAGTGAAGCCAGCCTTTCTTATAACAACATGCTATTCAAGTCCCATCACGATTTGAAATCAAAGTCACCTGTTTTTCTCTTTGCCTTTCTGTGAATTCAGTCCGAGTATGTTAAGTGCCAGCTGTATACAGTGCAGAAAGTGGGGGACATAGGAGACGCACAGGTGTAAAAGGTGCCAACTCTTGCCTTTGAGGATCCCGGGTTTGTGATGAGACCTTGCCCGGGTAACCCTCCAAGACCAAGGTGGCACCTTGGCAAGGCTGAGGGCGTGACCTCCTTCCCTGGGTTGGCGAGCTGGGCTCAGATCCCGGCTCTGTCACCTACTTCTGTGTGGCCGTGGTTGTGTCAATTGGTTTCCAGGTGACTTGGATTATTCACCTAGGAACTGGGAATAATATTATAGAAATCCCCTTGAAGGGCCTCTGTGTTGATCATGTTTAAATATTGGATTGGCCAAGAAATTCATTTGGGTTTTCCTATAGCACCTTATCTCAGAAGGCAATGGCAACCTACCCAGTGTTCTTGCCTAGTAAATCCCATGGGCGGAGGAGCCTGGTGGGCTGCCATCTATGGGGTTGCACAGAGTCGGACACGACTGAAGTGACTTAGCAGCAGCAGCAGCATGGCATTGTATGGAAAAACTCGAACAAACTTCTTGGCCGACCCAGTATTTAAATGCTCAAACATAAAAACCTTCAGCTGGACATCTTAGCCTGGAGCAAGACCTCTCAAATGTCAGTTCTCTGCCCCTCACTCGATCCCCTTTCTCAACTCAGAAGGGCCCCCCAACCCCCAAAGTTTTGCTAATCCATCCCCCCAGCACGTAGTCTCACTGTAGGGAATAAGGGGAAATTCATGGTCAACATAAACATGTACAGTCAACCTCACAGAAACTGGATATCTGAGTGGGGTGCCGGGGATCCAGGGAGACCCAGGGGTCGGTCTGGTGCTGAGAAGACCGGTGTGCCCCATGTCATGGAGGAAAAAGCATGAGAAGGCCCTGCTCAGAGGGATGTAATCATAGCACCTCCCTGCTGGGGCTGCTGGCCCATGGGATGAGACAAGCCTCGTGAAGGGCTTGGCCAGTGCCCGGGAGATTAGGAGGGCTCCATGACGATTGTTAGGATGGAGGCCACCCCTCTGAAGTCCACCTGCTTTTGGTCAACATTCAGGGTCTTCCTGCACAGCCTCCCCCAGTGCCTTCACTTCTGCTGTGAAAATGCTCCCCCAGCCTGGCAACGAGGAGGAAATTGAAAATGTCATCCCCACCCTCTTCCTGGCAGATCACAGTTCTCCAGGCGGGGACCGTGCCTGAAGTCAGGCCTGAGGTGAAGTCACGTTTGCACGAACTAACCCACTCCCTGGCCTTCCGGGACTCTGCTGACAGAGAGCCCGGGTCTCATGATTTCTCCACACCGATGGGCCAAGAGTGGATTTGGGAGCATGTCTTTCGTTTTTTACATTGGAGAGGTTGTTTTTGCCAGAGATCAATGGCGTGTACAAAACACTGTCTTAGAACCAAGCAGAGGTTGGAGAGGGACACGTCACTTACACCGCTGGCCTCCGTTAGGACCAGAGCTGGCCAACGAGAGGGAGTGGATCTGGCAACCACACGGGCAGACACACCAACTCAGTCGCACCAGAAGCGTGAACCACAAGGGGCCGAGGTCTGACACCTGCGTTTAATGATAATGATCTCTCTAGGAGGCTGCTGGAGCTTTTATGACTCTCGGACGGGTCCAAAGGATGGCCATGCAGGGGCCTCCAGGAAAGCCCTAGATGGCCCAGCGCCGCCTTATGAAGCAGCCCAAAAGAGTGATTGCCCATCCTGCAGGGAATGCTCAGACCCACCCCCACCCCTCCCCATCCTTGTTTGTAGAGAGGAACTCGCTGGCCCTTCTCCTCTCTCCCAGGGTCTTATGAACTCTCAAGGCTCAGGGGACGTGAATGAGCAGATAGCCATGCCCTGAGGCTGTCACAGGTGTAACAGGAAGGTCGGTGGTTCCGTGGGCTTCAGTGGCTTCCTTGCACCTTCTGCAAGATCCTGAGAGCAATGATTGACGAAGAAAACAGAGATTCTTTCCGCAGCCCTTCCCATACACTATGTCTTTCCATGGGTAACCTCATTTATTCCTGCACAGTCTCGAGGGCAGGCCCTTCTTCATCCACATCTTATGCCCAAGGAAACTGAGGCTCAGAGAGGTGAAGTATATCACCCCAGGCCACTCACTGAGAAGGAGCTGAATCCCAAACCCCACAGCTCCAGAAGCTGAGGCTGGTCAGTGAGAGGGGCCATCATAGCTGGTGGGCCATGGGAAGGTGCATTTTGATGAGGAGGAACCAAAATCTGGAGCAGGGTCAGATGGGTGGCCAAGAGGGGATTGGGGTCATCCAAGGTAAGGCAGGGAGTCCTGACTACGAGGAAGCAGGTGAGATGGTGATGGGATGGCTGGAGGACAGGAGCCCTTTTGGGCAGAGGAGGACATGGAAGGATGTCAGGGACAAACATCAGAGCCCTTGCATCTGTTGAATTACACAGAGATTCTCCACATGTGGCCACGGACCCCTGGGGCCTGCCAGAGACCCTGTCAGGAGGTTGCTACATCAGCAGTGTTTCCATAATAAAATCGTGATGCTATTTGCTGTTTGTATTATGTAGACATTTGCACTGAGGGTGCAAAAGCAATGTGGGTAAAACTGCAGCTGCTTTAGCATGAAACAGAGTCGGGGGTACCACAAGGACCAGTCACGGTATTCTTTAAAGACACAGCCTTGCAGAAAAAACTTGTGAATATCCTGGATGAAGCAGTAAAAACCATGGATTTCATTGAATTTGGTTTTGTTTTTATTTCTATTTGATTTTTTAAAAAGATTTATTTCTTTAGTTTTGGCTGCACTGGGTCTTCGTTGCTGCACAAGGGCCTTCTCTAGTTGTGGTGAGTGACGGCTATTCTCCAGTTGCGGTGCACAGGCTTCTCACTGTGGAGGCTTCTCTTGTTGCGGAGCACAGGCTCTGGACAGGCTCTGCTTCAGTGGTGGCAGCACGTGTGCTCAGTAGTTGCAGGTCACAGGCCCTATAGCATGGGCACAGAAGTTATAACACATGGCTTAGCGGCTCCAAGGCATGTAGAATCTTCCTGGACCAGAGATCGAACTCATATCCCCTGCACTGGCAGGCAGGTTCTTAACTAGCAGACCACCAGGGAAGCCCCTATTCTTTTTTTTAAATGAATAATTATTTTATCATATAGTTGATTTACAACGTTGTGTTAAGTTTCAGGTGTACGGCAAAGTCATTCAGTTTACATATTATGTCTTAGCAGTGTGATTTCTTGAGCGAATGAATGTCTATGGTGCCAGGACTTCAGGGGAAAGCTCTGGACTGGGGCAAGCCTTCCTGCTCATCCTGACTCTGCTGTTTGCCAGCTGTGCCATGCTGGGCCTGGCTGGTTTCAGTCTTCTCATCTGTTAAATGGGAGCATGAGTGATTTCTAATAACAGCGTGGGACACATACTGACTGCGTGTCAGTGCCCTTTCTCTTCTTCGGAGGACCAGGGGAGGCAGACTGGACATGTAGGAGAAGGCCTGGGGACGGTCAGTGGCACCCTCGGGCTCAGGCTGTAATCTAGCCCCAACTTCACTCTGTGCTGAAATCACAAATCTTGTGGCATCTGTCTGCTTAAACTCCTCCATGACAGGGACCTCACTCCTCATACTGACTGAGGCTGATGGCGGCTGTGTGCCACTCACTTTCAAAGACAGCACCCACACATCTGGATAAGCAGACATTTTCTTCTTTCACAAAAAGACTGAGGTTCCTGTGATCGGGCAACTTGCTCAAGCACTCTGCTCACAGAAGGTGACCTTTGTTCTACCCCAGGGTCTTTTTCTATGTTTTTGTTTTTTGTTTTTGTTTTTTTTTTCCCACACAACCTTCAGATATGGCTTTTCCCACCTCCAGGAATCAGGCAGAAAGAATTTTTGTCAATTTATTGTACATATCCCTCCTGAGTGTCCATAGCCTATGCTGGGCTTTGGGCTAGATTCTGAACATGGGCAAATCCTAGTTCCTGCTTTCATGGTGTTCATTTACAGGTGAATGCAGCCCTGTCCATCTGAAATATGATGTGAACTATTGTCATGGGCCTAATCATGTCTCCCCAGATTCACATGTTGAAGTCCTACCCCCAGATCCTGGTAATAGGTGGCCTTATTTGGAGATGGCGTCTTTACAGATGTAACAAACTTAGAGGGAGGGAGGTCATTAGGATGGGCCCGAATCCACAGCAACATGACTTATGTAAAGGGGAAATCTGGACAAAACACACACATAGGAAGAATGCCATGTGAAGATGAAGGCAGAGATAAAGATGATGTTTCTACAAGACAAGAAGCATCAGAGTGCCAGAAAACCCCAACAGCTGGGGGAGAGGCATGAAACAGATCCTCCCTCCCAGTCTCAGATGAAGGCTGAGTGCTGAAGAACTGATGCTTTCGAATTGTGGTCCTGGAGAAGACTTTTCAGAGTCCCTTAGATGGCAAGGAGATCAAACCAGTCCTTTTCCTGAAGGAAATCAACTCTGTTCATTGGAAGGACTGAGCTGAAACTGAAGCTCCAATACTCTGGCCACCTGACATGAAGAGTCAGATCATTAGAAATAACTCACTGATGCTGGGAAAGATTGAAGGCAAAAGGAGACTGGGGCGGCAGAGGATGAGATGGTCAGATAGCATCACCTACCTGGATATTGTTGCTGTTCTGTCACTCAGTCGTATCCGACTCTGCGCCCCCGTGGACTGCGGTGTGCCAGGTTCCCTGTCCTTTGCTGAATCCTGGAGTTTGATCATTGTCAAACTCATTCACTCATCACTGATTCAATGGACAGGAGTTTGACAGTGATCAGACGCAGGGAGACAGCATTAGGACAGGGAAGTCTGGCGTGCCACGGTCCATGGGATCGCAAAGAGTTGGACATGACTGAAGGACTAAACAACAATCCAGTCTCAGAAGACACCCACCTTGCTGACCCCTTGAGCTTCCAGTCTCCAGAAGACCACAGCCGTCTTCAAAAATGCGGAAAGGGTGATGTGAATCGTCTGAAGAGCTGAGTAGCTGTAGGGTGGAAGGAAGGCCTTCATGGTATAAACTATGAGTCTAGGTTTGGGAAAGTTGGACACAGACTTGGTCCTGGAGCTTCAGAGCCAAGAGAACCCAGCCCATGGAGTTAGGGTTGAAGTTGGGGTTGGGGATAAGGTTAGGGTTAGGACTGGGGATGGGGTTAGGGTTATAAGGCCAATGTTAGCTCATCCAGTGTGTCTCCTCTCAAGGCTCAAGCCCTCAAGTTCCTTTAACCTGCTTCTTGGGTCGACCTCCACCCTCCCCTCTCTCATCCCTTGCAGGTTTCTGTCAATAGCACCCTGGTAGGATGCTTTACATGTGCCTGCAGATTTTTTTCCACCTTGTGTCTAACTATACCCATATGCTTCCCCTTTGTTAAAGACGCTAACACTATTAATTTGATGACAGGCAAAGCCTTTTACTCCTTGTCATCTTCCTCCTAAAGGAGTTTCTGGTGACGTGTCAGTCTGAAAACCAGCCAGGAAACTGTTTTCTTCTTTTCTGAAGTGCAAGAGAATGGAGATCATTATCTTGCTTTTGTACTTGGGTGACCAACCTTCCTGGCTTGTCTGGGACTGTCCAGTTTGGCATGCAAAGTCCTACATCGTAGCAAACCTCCCAGTCCCATGCGGGACAGGACAGTGGGTCACCCCACCGTGTACCCCTCTAGGGATTTTCCTCCCAAGATGTGAATCAGCTCTTTTGATCCTGAGTCTCAGTGAAGGAAGAGGACAGTGGAAGGGTGACACTCTGGTGACTCAAAGGATTGGAGAGAACAAGGCTGATGTCCAGGCCTTTTACTGGACAGTCTGGGAAAATGATGGGCTACCGAGGAGGCCCATCTCCATCCTAAAGGAGATCAGTCCTGGTGTTTATTGGAAGGACTGATGTTGAACCTGAAACTCCAATACTTTGGCCACCTGACACGAAAAGCTGATTCCTTTGAAAAAACCCTGATGCTGGGGAAGATTGAAGGTGAGAGGAGAAGGGGACGACAGAGGATGAGATGGTAGGATGGCATCACTGACTCAATGGATATGAGTTTGGGTAAACTCCAGGAGTTGGTGATGGACAGGGAGGCCTGGTGTGCTGCAGTCCATGGGGTCATAAAGAGTCGGACACGATTGAGCAACTGAACTGAACTGAACTGTACTGAACTGAACCGAGGGGCAGAATTTGCTAGAGATTGTGGGGCTATCAACCAGATTCCTTTCAACACCCTGCCTGCTTTCCTTCCAGTAGACCACAGCCACCTGCTAAAATGGGGAAAGAGTGATGTGAATCGTCCAAAGAGCTGAGTGGCAGTAGGGCGGAAGGAAGGCCTTGATGGTATAAACAGTGAGCCTAGGTTGGGGGAAGGTGGACACAGACTTGACTCTGGGACTCAGAGCCAAGGGAGCCCAGCCCGTGGGAGGCATCTCTGAGTATGCTGGGGGAGCCTTTCCTCCCTTATGCTGACCCCATTGGAACAGGTAGTGTCACTCAGAGGGGCTCATCACCTCTGTATCAAGGAAGGCGGGACTCAGGGGGTCTGTCCTTCCCTCCAGGTTCAGGTCAGCTCAGCTGGGACCTTCGTGTTCTGCAGTGGGGCTGCTGCAGAGTCCTGATTCGGGCTGGAGGAGGCTTAGTCTCCACCCAGTACCCCAGGCTGCACTGGCCCCTCTGGGCTGCCGGCTGGAGTGAGCTGATGGCTCCCAGTGGCCGTGCTGAAGGTCCTGTCTTCTCCCGATTCCTAATCTCAAAGGGTATGGCAGATAGGGGAACCAAGGCTCCTTCCTGCCTTCCCTTCTGTTCCCGCATGTCTCCCTGGAGCTGAGAGCCCCTGGAATCCTGCAGGTCCTGGAACTGACGTCACCTTGAGGGCCCCCGGCTGTACCGGGATGCTGTTCATTGCTTCATTCTTAACCAAAGAGCAAATATGAGAACCCGAACACAAATTTGGGTTTATTCTCTTTTCTCCTAAAGGCCTAAATTCTTACGTGGAAGATTTAGTTTCTTCTAAATTCTTTGTTTATTTTACAATCTAATCTCTGGAGAGTCCCCTTTCAACTCTGGAAGTTGTGACTGTCTGGGGCCAGGCTTAGCAATGAGAGCTGTTTAGGAAGAGCCTGCCACACGCCAGGCCCTGCTGGGTGCTCTTTGTCCAGGACTCTCTGAATTCTCCCAGCCAAGTAGGGATTTATCACCCAGATTCAAAAGATGAGGGAGGGAAAGGTAGGGGATGGACCTCACTGCAAAACACAGGTTTCCAGCAGCAAAACTGTTTCTAGAGCCCTACTCCTGGAGCTTCCCTGGTGGCCCAAGGATTAAGACTATGCACTTCCACTGCTGGTGGCGAGGGTTTGGCCCCTAGTTTGGGGAACTAAGATCCAAAGGGGCATGATCAAGTGTTTTGTTTTTTTTAAAAATCCTACTCCTTAGTCGTACTTCCTTTACTTTACTGTTATTTTCACCTTTTCATTTTACCTACTTTGTCCTCCTTTCCTTTCTCGTAGTTTAGTCCATCTTCTTCCTGATGCCAGGACGTTCTTCAAACTTCATCCTCTCGTTGATGAACCATCCAGAGGAAGACTGAGTCACTGGGGACAGGCTCACCCCAGGCAAGATAGATGGAGGTGGAAGTTCCTACAGCCTCTGTCTCCCTGTGACGCCTCTGGGGTCTCCCATGTGGCTCTCCCTCCAAGCACAGGGATCTCAGCTCGTGACTTCTCACAGTTCCAGGTCAGACCACTCAGTCTCCGCACACAGTCGCTGCTGTTGCAGGAGGTCCCCTCCTCCCGGCTCTGCCTGGTAAGCACCAACCCACCTCTCTAGATGTGACTAAACAGTTCCTCTGTAAAGCTTTGCTAACCTTCTTCCTGACTGGCTCCCCACCCCATGCCTCCTCCCCTTCCTCCAGTTCTAGAAGGGCCACCAGAGGCATTCTGTAGTAATCGTTTGTCCCTGTTTGTTTCCACACTGGACTGGAAACTCCCTGGGCATCAGGTCATCACTTCTCTGGGTCCCCATCATTGCCTCCAAGAGCTGGTATTCAGCTGTGTCTTCATGTCCTAATAACAAATGTCTGAAGGATACTGTCCAATCTAAATCAGGCCAAGATATGTTTTGAATTCAGGAGGAACACATTGGCTTGTTTGTGGAGGGGATCGGGGGAGAGCGTTGTGGATTGGGAGGTGTGGGCCATGCTAGCTGTCTCTGTTATTCAACTCTAGGACTCTGAGTGAGTCATCTGGGTGCAGACCAGCTTATCTCTCCATTTCTTCTGAATCCCCAAATCCTGTGTATTTCCCAAGCTTGCATGTGGATGTGCGGGAATACCCAGAACTTAAATAAGATGAACTCAGAGTTTAGTGACCTCCAAGGAAGTCAGCTGAAGGTTGGCCATCATACTTCAATGCCTTCTCGTCCCCCAGGAAGAGTGTTGACCAGTTCTACTGTTGAGGGTAGAAGTGATGTGTTAGTCATTCAGTTGTGTCTGACTCCTTGCAACCCCATGGACTATAGCCCACCAGCTTCCTCTTCTATGGAATTCTCCAGGCAAGAATATTAGAGTGGGTTGATCTTCCCCAATAGGGATCGAACCTGGGTCTCCTGCATTGCAGGCGGATTCTTTACCATCTGAGCCACCAAGGGAGCCTGTTGAATGCAGAGCCTCAGGCTGAAATCCTAAGATCACTTTTTCCAGATAAAGGACATTCCCTTTCCTATATGATATTTACAGGAGAAAGGCATTCTAAAGGAAACTTATTTAAACCAAAGCTAGACTGTAGGGCCTTCACCAAGTGGAGAATGGCATATTATTTTCCAGCTTGGACTCCTGAATGGCACTTTATGAGTTGTGGATACAGAAAGGACTCTCATAAATCTGTATTACAATCTGGTGGGTTATAGAACAGAAATTGGAAATGGTGTAGAAAGTTGCCCACGGTCTTTAGGTGGAGTAACAATGGCACCCCACTCCAGTCTTCTTGCCTGGAAAATCCCATGGATGGAGGAGCCTGGTGGGCTGCAGTCCATGGGGTCGCTAAGAGTCAGACATGACTGAGCGACTTCACTTTCTCTTTTCACCTTCATGCATTGGAGAAGGAAATGGCAACCCACTCCAGTGTTCTTGCCTGGAGAATCCCAGGGATGGGGGAGCCTGGTGGGCTGCCATCTATGGGGTCGCACAGAGTTGAACACGACTGAAGCGACTTAGCAGCAGCAGCAGCAACACCTGTATACCTGCTCACCTCTCTGCCCTAGACTCTGTGATGGGAGCCACCTGTAGGTGAGAAATTTCAGAGGGAACCAAGGTTTACAATGCTGTGGAGAGAAAAAAGTAACTCCCAGAGAGCACTTGTTTTCTTGGAAAAAGACGAAAAAGAAACCAGACCATCCCATGGTTAGTGCTAACAGAGTGGGCCCTCCAACTTCTGTCAGCTCTGCAGAGTGGAAGTTGGAAACTGGCAGCTTGTAGTCTCCCTGATAACTGCAACTGAGTTTTGTTTGAGCTACACAGTGGTTTGAAAATGAAAAAAAAATTTACCAAAAAGAAAAGGTGAGTGGGCAAGGTGATTTTAGGCTTTTCTTGAACAATGGGCAGATCTGGCACAGTGAGCTCTGGTCCCACAAGCTCTGGATGGGAACTGCACTCCGGGTCACTGTCCAGCCAGGCTCTCCGTCCAGCCTGCAGCACGCTGCTCTTCTGGCACTGGAAGCATTTCTGTTTGTCCTGCCATCAGAAGTGACAGGGCCAGGACCGAATCCAGGCCTTTGACCTTGAGGCCAATTGGATTCCTCACCTGATCTCCTCGGCAGGGGGAGCGCTGGCCAGGGTCTGGAGGAAAGAATCCTGAAACCTTGAGCTAATACTTTAGTCCTCAACATCCCTACTAATGAGATGAGGAGGACTTCCCTGGAGGTACAGTGGTTAATAGTCGGCCTGCCAATGCAGCAGGCAAGGATTCGATCCCTGGTCTAGTAAGATTCCACATGCTGTGGAGCAACTAAGCCTGTGCACCCAACTACTGAGCCCGTGCTATACGGCATGTGAGCCACCACAACTGAGCCAGGCACTGCAACTGCTGAAGCCCCAGTGTCTGCAGCCTGAGCTCGGAAACAAGAGAAACCAGCACAGCGAGAAGCCTGAACGCCACAGTGAAGAGTAGCCGCCACTCGCCACAAGTAGAGAAAACCCGAAGACCAACACAGCCAAAAATGAAATAACTAATTAAAGAAGAAGAAGAAAAAAAGAAACATATCCTTATTATCCAAAAGAAAAAAGAGAGAAAAGAAATGGGGAAGAGGCTACGGAAGAAATTTTAAGGCCCTCTTCTTGTATGCTTCCCCATTAATAAAGCCACGAGCCCTGGACTTGGCATATGGAGGGTCTCTGAGTCTCAGCAACCAGATGTGTGAGCTTCTGATGTAGAGATGGATCCTTACCCAAGTCGGCCCGGGTTTTCAGCTAATCCTAAAACCTGTGTGTGAGTAGGGCTGCTGTATCATTTTTGGATTGGAAATCTAGAATGTCAAATGGCTCCTCTAAGCCTGTAGAAGGAGTCTGGGTCCTTCCTGAAAAACCTTAAAAGAAGCCTCAGTTTCCTCTTTCATAAAAAGATGAAGGTAGAAAATTCTGTCTTCTTAGGTCAGTTACGTGAATCAAACAGCCACACTGAAATTCTTGGGTTGGGGGAAAGGTGTTATGTGTCAGCTGGCATAACACAACTCACACCAGGTAGCTCAACAGAGGGAAGTGAGCATGGAAAATTCGTTCTAAATGGGTTAGAAGAGCTGAAAAGCTTACCAGGAGACACCCAGAGTTTGGCAGGGGCAGGAAGCTGTCACCACTCCTAGGGATGGGGAGGCAAAGGGATGAAGAGGTGTTGTCAGAGCCCAAGAGCCAGGGCTGCCAAGCGGGGGTGGGGTCGCCAAGGGGGCACAGCATTTGCTGGAAATGCTGCCCAAGTGAGGGTTGGGGGAGTTACCCAGGCTCTTCCCTTCCTCCCATTTTCTCGTCACCCACCAGTGCCTCCCATCCATGTGTATGTTCAGTCATTCAGTTGTGTCCAACTCTTCACAGCCCCATGACGGTGGCATGCCAGGGTCCTCTGTCCATGGAATTTTCCAGGCAAGAATACTGGAGTGGGTTGCCATGCGCTCCTCCAGGGGATCTTCCTGACTCAGGGATCAAACCTGGGTCTCTCTCATCTCCTGCATTGGCAGGTGGATTGTTTACCATTGAGCCACAGGCAGCATTCCCTGCTGCAGGAAGCCAATTAACCAGGGAACCTATTTGCAAGGGCCAGTCCCCCAAGACTCAATCTGGCCGGGAAGGGAGGGCAAAGACTGGATCCAAGAGCAATCAGCCACAGCCCCAGTCCTGGCCCAGGCAGAAAAGTACTCTCTATGCCAAGAGCCCTTTAGAGAGCCTGCACAGAGTTCAGTTCAATTCAGTCGTTCAGTCGTGTCTGACTTTTTGTGACCCCGTGGACTGCAGCACACATGGCTTCCCTGTCAGTCACCAACTCCCAGAGCTTGCTCAAATTCATGTCCATCAAGTCGGTGATGCCATCCGAACCATCTCATCCTCTGTCATCCCCTTCTCCTCCTGCCTTCAATCTTTCCCAGCATCAGGGTTTTCTCTAAGAGTCGTTCTTCACATAAGGTGGCCCTTCTCTCCATTTCTATTGGAGCTTCAGCTTCAGCATCAGTCCTTCCAGTGAATATTCAGGACTGATTTCCTTTAGGATTGACTGTTTGCAGTCAATCTCTTTGCAGTCCAAGGGACATTCTAGGTTAAAAAAAAAAGCAGTGAACATTGAAGCGCTCGATGGTACACGGTAGATAGTCTTCAAGGTCAGCCTCGGCCCATTCATCTCTTCCCATACGTGTGTGCTGCTCCTCACACTCAGAAGTGCTGTCTAGGTCTTCATTCTTTGACTCTCGACTGATCGGAGTCACTCAGTTGGTCAAGAGATCACAACGTTCTGTTACAGAGATGGAGTCATAAGGCGCTAACTCTGCCTGGCTCTCTTCTTTTTAGCATCTAGCCGTCTGGCTATTCAAGCCCACACTACGTGGAGAGGCCATGGGTCAGAGCTCAGGCGATGCCCCGGCATCACCTGCCAGCCTCGTGAGTGACTTCTGGTGCAAGTCCAGCACAGTCAAGTGGAGATCTGACTGCATGAGGACCACACGCTGTCGCCCAGCCATCACACAGAGCTGTGAGGATATGTCGTAGTTTCAAGCCATTAAGCTTGGCTTGTCATGCAGGTAGCAGTCACTGACTGGAGCCTATGAGAATGTTTTCTAAGCTGTGAAGGGTTCCCAAGCATTGGTTACAATTGACCATTCATTCATTCATTCGTTGACTCATTGAACAGATGTTTATGGACCACAAAATGTGTGCCATGCTCCATGCTGAGGATACCACGGTAAATGGGACAGGCGATTCCTTCTCTTCTGAACCTGAAATTCCAGTGTGAGGAGTCAACCGAACGAGTAAACAAATGAATAAAAAATGTTGATAGTGGCGAGTGCTAAGAAGATGGTAGTATTACCAGTGGAGGTAGCTGTGGTCATGGTTATTTCCAGCGACTTGATTTGAGCTGATGGGAGTCAAGGTCTTGGGCGGGGCGAGGGTGGGGGGTGCCTCTGAATCCCCAGCTTGCCC
>SJXQ01005717.1:56371-69811 GCA_006408695.1 Aepyceros melampus
GTCCTGACATGCTGTGTGTCTCTGGGATACTTGTTTGACATCTCTGAGCTTCAGTCTCCTCGGCAAGGCAGGAGTGTCCATCTCTCTCAGCCTACCCCACACAGCCATTCTGAGAATGAAAGAGAAAATGGAGGAGACTCTTTCTTGTAAATGATCCACCACGATGTGAAAATAAGAGATGATGGAGCTCAGCACTGAGAGAGAACCTCTGTTTCCTTGCTTTGTTTCAGTTCTGCTTCCTTAAGTTATGAGGGCCTAGAGTTGCTGCAAAGCTGCAGGAGGCATCATTCTCTGTGTGCTCGACGTGGACAGCGCCTCCTGGAGTTGTTCTTCATGATGACTCTGCTGGCCCTACTGATCTCAGAGCCTGGCTCAGGAACAGTGGGCCCTGAACGTCCTATGAATGCTGCCTTCCTCACAGGACTGTCCCCAACAAATGGGATTCTGTCCATAGAGGAATGCAGTGAATAAAGCTTCTCTACCTTACTGTAGAGGAGCCTCAGCTGGGGCAATCCTGCTAGTGTGGGCAAGGAGTGCAGGAAAAGAGATGCTCAAAATGGACTTGCAGACAGAGTGGGGAAAGGAGAGGGTGGGACGAGTTGAGAGAGTGGTACTGATGTTTCACACACACTACTGACATTTACACACTACCACGTGTAAAATAGATAGCTCGGTGGAAGCTGCCGTGTGACACAGGGAGCCCTGCCTGGTGCTCCGTGACGACCTAGAGGGACAGGGCAGGGGGAGGGGAGGGAGGCTCAGCAGGGAGGGGACATATGTATGCTTATGGATAACTCACTTTGTTGTACGGCAGAAACCAACACAAAATTGTAAAGCAATTATATTCCAATTAAAAAAAAAAAGCCATTGTAACAGTCTTGGAGTAGATCAGTCTTCTTTCCATTTTTTTAAAAAACCAGATGACTGTCTAAGCTTTCTGGATGAGGCACCCTCTTCCTTTGCTCCACATGCGTACATAGGAAAGGAGGCTGAGGGTGAAGCTGTTCTCTGGGGACCCCCAAGGCACGCTCCACTCCCACAGCTGTGGAGCTCCAAGCTGGAGCTGTATCGTGAACCCAAGTGAACCTCATAGGATCTGGTGGAGCCAGGCTTTGTGGAGCTGGATGAGGCCTGCCTGGCAGAATCCCAAATATTATCTTCGCTGTGAATGGATTCTTGGAGAAAACATAGGCCAAACTCAGCTGAGGCATCTCTCCTCGGGGACCCTAGGAACTTTGCTTTCCTGCCCTGATGAGGTCCCAGGATCTTAGCTTAATGCTAAATAAACTGCATTAGGAAATAGATTAGATGGAATCTGGCAGCCACAGCGCTTGGATTCCTTGGAGCCCAGGGCCCCCAGGGTGATGTCAGACTTTTCCCCTAGACAAGATTGGGTATGGAAAGGGTCTTGACTTCATTCTGGAGGTTTCTGAAAGTAAGGCAAGTAGACAGAAGTGTGGACACAGCCCTGGCTTGGCTTGGAAGGAAAAGCCACTGGATTTTGAATGCCTGTGGGCAAGTTACCTCCCCAGTCTCACTGCTTGTGAAAGAAGGAGTTTAGACAATCAGAGGACTGTTGGGATAATTTTGTAAATATTCAGCTACCCTTTCTCCTGCTCTTTCCTCCTCTCCACCATCCCCACCCCCCATTCAGGCAGAATCCGTCCCCAGGAAAAGACACAGCAAAGAGCAATTTGATGGGCTTTTGATTTTCAAAAAAAAAAAAAAGCTAGGTGCTTTCCTCTAAAAGGATTTGAGAGTTGTGATCAGCTGTATTCTACAAAGTGTGATCATAAATCTCTAGCAGTTCCTGGGACTGAATTCAATGAAGCGCAAGTTGAAATCCCAGCTGCGGCAGCTTTCACCTGTGTGACCTTGGCCACGTCACTTCACTTCTCTGTGCCTCTGTGTCCAAATTATAAGCTAAGCAGTGTGTTCAACCTGATGCAATGGGTGTGAGGATCATAGGAAAGGAGCTGAGACACACTGGCCCGCAGGACATTGCTGGACACTTGCCCTCAGCACCGTGGTGGGCATGATTGGATCATTTAATCCAGTGGTTTTCAAAACTTTTTTTTTTTTTGTGGGGAGTTGAGGGGTAATCCAAATCTATGCCCCAACCAGTAATGCTGAAGAAGCTGAAGCTGAATGGTTCTATGAAGACCTACAAGACCTTATAGAACTAACACCAAAAACAGATGTCCTTTTCATTAAAGGGGACTGCAGTGCAAAAGTAGGAAGTCAAGAGATACCTGGAGTAACAGGCAAATTTGGCCTTGGAATACAAAATGAAGCAGAGCAAAGGCTAACAGAGTTTTGCCAAGAGAATGCACTGGTCATAGCAAACACCCTCTTCCAACGACACAAGAGGAGACTCTACACATGGACATCACCAGATGCCCAACACTGAAAGCAGATTGATTATATTCTTTGCAGCCAAAGATAGAGAAGCTCTATACAATCAGCAAAAAACAAGACTGGGAGCTGACTGTGGCTCAGATCATGAACTCCTGATTGCCAAATTCAGACTTAAATTGAAGAAAGTGGGCAACACCACTAGACCATTCAGGTATGACCTAAATCAAATCCCTTATGATTATACAGTGGAAGTGAGAAATAGATTTAAGGGTCTAGATCTGATAGATAGAGTGCCTGATGAACTATGGAATGAGGTTCGTGACATTGTACAGGAGACAGGGATCAAGACCATCCCCATGGAAAAGAAATGCAAAAAGGCAAAATGGCTGTCTGGGGAGGCCTTACAAATAGCTGTGAAAAGAAGAGAAGCAAAAAGCAAAGGAGAAAAGGAAAGATATAAGCATCTGAATGCAGAGTTCCAAAGAATAGCAAGAAGAGATAAGAAAGCCTTCTTCAGCAATCAATGTAAAGAAATAGAGGAAAAGAACAGAATGGGAAAGACTAGAGATCTCTTCAAGAAAATTAGATACCAAGGGGATATTTCATGCAACGATGGGCAAAATAGAGGACAGAAAAGGTATGGAGTTAACAGAAGCAGAAGATACTAAGAAAAGGTGGCAAGAATACACGGAAGAACTGTACAAAAAATATCTTTATGACTCAGATAACCATGAAGGTGTTATCACTCACCTAGAGCCAGACATTCTGGAATGTGAAGTCAACTGGGCCTTAAAAAGCATCACTATGAAAAAAGCTAGTGAAGGTGATGGAATTCCAGTTGAGCTATTTCAACTCCTAAAAGATGATGCTGTGAAAGTGCTGCACTCAATGCCAGCAAATCTGGAAAGCTCAGCAGTGGCCACAGGACTGGAAAAGGTCAGTTTTCATATCCCAATTCCAAAGAAAGGCAATGCCAAAGAATGCTCCAACTACCGCACAATTGCACTCATCTCACATGCTAGTAAAGTAATGCTCAAAATTCTCCAAGCCAGACTTCAGCAATATGTGAACCGTGAACTCCCTGATGTTCAAGCTGGTTTTAGAAAAGGCAGAGGAACCAGAGATCAAATTGCCAACATCCGCTGGATCATGGAAAAAGCAAGAGAGTTCCAGAAAAACATCTATTTCTGCTTTATTGACTATGCCAAAGCCTTTGACTGTGTGGATCACAGTAAACTGTGGAAAATTCTGAAAGAGATGGGAATACCAGACCACCTGACCTGCCTCTTGAGAAATCTGTATGCAGGTCAGGAAGCAACAGTTAGAACTGGACATGGAACAACAGACTGGTTCCAAATTGGGAAAGGAGTATATCAAGGCTGTATATTGTCACCCTGCTTATTTAACTTATATGCAGAGTACATCATGAGAAACGCTGGACTGGATGAAACATAAGCTGGAATCAAGATTGTCGGGAGAAATATCAATAACCTCAGATATGCAGATGACACCACCCTTATGGCAGGAAGCAGAGAAGAACAAAAGAGCCTATTAGTGAAAGAGGAGAGTGAAAAAGTTGGCTTAAAGCTCAACATTCAGAAAACTAAGATCATGGCAATTGCTCCCATCACTTCATGACAAATAGAAGGGGAAACAGTGGAAACAGTGTCAAACTTTATTTTGGGGGGCTCCAAAATCACTGCAGATGGTGACTGCAGCCTTGAAATTAAGATGCTTGCTCCTTGGAAGAAAAGTTATGAGCAACCTAGATAGCATATTAAAAAAGAGACACTACCTTACCAACAATGGTCCATCTAGTCAAAGCTATGGTTTTTCCAGTAGTCATGTATGGATGTGAGAGCTGGACTATAAAGGAAGCCGAGAACCGAAGAATTGATGCTTTTGAACTGTGGTGTTGGAGAAGACTTTTGATGGTCCCTTGGACTGCGAGGAGATCCAACCAGTCCATCCTAAAGGAAATCAGTCCTGAATATTCATTGGAAGGACTGATGTTGAAGCTGAAACTCCAATACTCTGGCTACCTATGCAAAGAACTGACTCATTGGAAAAGACCCCAATGCTGGAAAAGATTGAAGACAGGAGGAGAAGGGGATGACAGAGGATGAGATGGTTGGATGACATCACTGACTCAATGGACATAAGTTTGAGTAAGCTCTGGGAGTTGGTGATGGACAGGGAAGCCTGGCATGCTGCCGTCTGTGGGGTCACAAAGTGTCTGACATGACTGAGAGACTGAACTGGACTGAACTGAACTCAACTGTGGGGTAATGGCAGAGCAGTTTCTTCAAACAAGATCAGATGCAAACACCCAGTGCATAGGCTTCTCTGATGGCTCAGATGGTAAAGAGTCTGCTTGCAATGTGAGAGACCCAGGTTTGATCCCTGCGGCAGAAAGGTCCCCTGGAGAAGTAAATGGCAACCCATTCCAATATTCTTGCTTGGAAAATCCCGTGGCAGGCTACAGTCCATGGGGTTGCAAAGAGTTGGACACGACTGAGCAGCTTCACTTTTCTTTCACCCAGTGCATAAAACTTGACTAAGGCAGAGTTACTCAGACTGACGTGGGGAGGGGAGAGGCCATGCTTTACCTGTCAGAATAAGTCCCTTCCACGTCTCCTCCTTTTTTCCGGTAGTCATGTATGGATGTGGGAGTTGGACCATAAAGAAGGCTGAACAAATAATTGATGCTTTTCGACTGTGGTGTTGGAGAAGACTCTTGAGAATCCCTTGGACTGCAAGTAGATCCAACCAGCCAATCCTTAGGGAAATCAGTCCTGAATATTCATTGGAAGGACTGATGCTGAAGCTGAAACTCCAACACTTTGGCCACCTGATGTGACGAGCTGACTCATTAGAAAAGACCCTGATGCTGGGAAAGAATGAAGGTGGGGGAGAAGGGGATGACAGAGGATAAGATGGTTGAATGGTATCCCTAATTCAATGGACATGAGTTTGAGCAAGCTCTGGGAGTTGGTGATGGACAGGGAAGCCTGGCATGCAGCAGTCCATGGGGTCACAAAGAGTCGGACAAGATTGAGTGATTGACAGCAATATCTCCTCATGAGAGCTCTTAAGGGGACTTCAAGGAAAACTGTTTCAAAATCTTTTCAGTGGATACAAATCCAGATGCGTCAGTAGGCTCCTAATAAATTCCTGTTTCTCTTGGTCTCATTCCCACCTTCTTCCCTCTGTACAGGTGAGAAAATGGCCATGTCTGATGAGAGGATGACCTGTTGCTGATGGGTTCCCGGGAAAATGCACTCTGAGATGGAGACCAGAGTCAGGTGGTGTGGGGGTGCCCTCAAGATCAACACCTGTGGGATGGATGCGCAGAAGCAGGACGGAGGGAGGGGCAAGTCGAGCTGTGATGTCATCCCAGCCGAGGCCCTAGTCCAGCCCAGGGGGAGTTCTGCAGCTGAGATGACCCGTTAGAGCTGCCCCAGATCGGGGTGAGAGGACTGGGTCTTCATCCTCCAGGCTGGCCTGCTCTCTCCGTGCATGCTCAGTCACTCAGTCATGTCCGCTCTTTTCAACCCTGTGGACCGTAGCCCGCCAGGCTCCTCTGTCCATGGGATTTTCCAGGAAAGAGTACTGGAGTGGGTTGCCATGCCTGCCTCCTTCAGTCCTCCTCTCTTAGGAGAAGGCAGTCTCCAAAAGTAGGGGGACAGTTGAGGACTGTCTGTCAGAGGCACCTCCAGACCCCGGGAACACTTTTTTCATCCTGAGAGGGCTCTGGTCAGCTCAGCCCGGCTTCCTGGACAATACCTGGGGATAGAGTGATCACACAGACCCAGACCTCACCCTCATGGAGCTTGTTGGGAATGGGGAGATGGGTGCTCAATACCAAGCAAATGAATTACGCATAATTGGAAGGATGCTGAGCGCTACGAAGGTCAAGAAGAGGATGCCTACGAGAGAGGATATAACATGGAGAACCTCCAAGAGGAGGTAACGTTTCAGCAGAGACCTGAGACAGCTCTTGGCTTGAGGCAGCTCAGAAGGTGGCCAGCACTGGGGGAGCGTCTGAACAGCAGTAGAGGTGGGGCAATGTTATGAGAAGTGGGAACAGGCCCACTTCTCCAATAGTCTGTTATTTTCCAGGCCCCGTGCTCAGATTTTAAAGGCCCATGAAAATGTTTTAATTGAAGTCTTTTTATTTATTTTTTACATATACATGGATCTATTCTTTTTCAACTTCTTTTTCTATTTAAGTTAATACAGAATGTTGAGTACAATTCCCTGTGCTGTATGTTAAGTCTTTGTTGGTTATCTGTTTTAAATATAGCAGTGTATATATGTCAATCATAAACTCTCAGTCTATCCCTCTTCCCCACCCTACCTGCTTGATAACCATTAGTTCATTGTCTAAGTCTGTCAGTCTGCTTCTGTTTTGTAAATGAGATCATCTGTGTCATTTTTCTCAGATTCTGCCAAATAAGCCATATCATATGACATCTGCCTTTCTCTGGGTGACTTACTTCACTTTAGTATGATAATATCCAGGCCCATCCTTATTGCTGCAAATGGCATTATTTCATTTTTAATGGCTGAGTAATATTCCATTGCATATATGTCTCATATCTTCTTTATCCAGTAATCACAATCTTTTTAAATCAAAAGAAAAATATGAATATAGTACTTACATTGTCATTGTTCAGTTGCTAAGTTGTGTCCAACTCTTTGTGACCCCATGGACAGCAGCACATCAGGCTTCTCTGTCCTTCATCATCTCCCAGACTTTGTTCAAATTCATGTCCGTTGAGTCAGTGATGCTCTCTAACCATCTCATCCTGTTGCCCCATTCTCCTTTTGCTTTCAGTCTTTCCCAGCATCGTATAAGGGTTTTTTCCCAGTGAGTTGTTTCTTTGCATCAGATACTACACAGATAATAATATACCTGGCCCAGGTCATCTTTATACTAATGCAGGTGTAAAGTATAAAGTTAATATTTTGGAGAGGAATGAAGGGGTCCACAAAAGTTATGATGTGGCCCAGAATGGGAAGTTGGCCGTGGGCACAGAGCAGGGTGCCAACGCTGGTGGTGTTACCTGGGGTGGACAGTGGTGGTGTGCTGCAGCTTGCCACCTCAACTCATCCTAAAGGCGGTTGATAATCAGGTACTGGGCTTCCCAGGTGGCTCAGTGGGTAAAGAATCTGTCTGCCATGCAGGAGACATGGATTTGATTCCTGGGTTGGGAAGATCCCCTGGAGGAGGGCATGGCAACCCACTCCAGTACTCTTGCCTGGAGAATCCTATGGACAGAGGAGCCTGGCAGGCTACAGTCCGTGGGGTTGTAAAGAGTCGCACAGAACCAAAGTGACTGAGCTTGCAATTAGGTCCTGCCTTTGCGAGGCTTCCCTGTCATCCCCTTCTCCTTCTGCCTTCAAACTTTCCCAGTATCAGGGTCTTTTCCAATGAGATGACAGAAGATGTGATGGTTGGATGGCATCTCCGGCTCGATGGACATGAGTTTGAGCAAACTTCGGGAGCTGGTGAAGGACAGGGAAGCCTGGCATGCTGCAGTCCATGGGGTCACAGAGTCGGACATTACCAAGCAACTGAACTGAACTTGCAAAACTTCCCACAAAAGTGCCGACTATCTCACAGGTTTTGGCCACAGGGCTTTTTAGAAAGTGGGAGGAGCTTGCTCAGCCTGCAGGCAAAGGCAGCCTTCAAGGTTGATACCCTAGAGGAGTCTCACCCTAAGGGAGATGGGAGTCTCTGGGCATGGGTCCTACCTCCCCTTGGAGGACAATTCTGTGGTATATTCTGCACAGCCCCTCAGAGCTTCCCAGCAGGACTGACCCCAGGTTGCCCAGAACAATTCAGCTCTTTGGCTATGCTTTCTTCCTCACTGCCTCTGGTGGCTTCCCAGATGGCAGTAGTGGTAAAGACTCTGTCTGCCAATGCAGGAGGTGCAGGAGACTTGGGTTGGATCCCTAGATCAGGAAGATCTCCTGGAGGAGGGTGTGACTGCCCACTCCAGTATTCTTGCCTGGAGAATCCCATGGACTGAGGAGCCTGGCGGGCTACAGTCCACGGCGTCACAAAGAGTCGGACACGACTGAGTGACTTAGCACGCATGCACTGCCTCTGACTCCTACTTTCTGGACCACATCCTAGATCATTCACCTGCTCCAAGTGCCAAGTTCTGGTTTCAGGACTCTAATTTGGGGGAACTCAAACCAAGACACCCTTTTACAGCTGGATGTGGCCTGGGGCCATGAGAGGTGGTGTCTCTCCTGAGATGCTGTTGGTTCTGGACCAATCCAGGTGACATTTGACTGAGAGTTTTTCTAAGTGACCTGCCAAGTTCAAGGGTCAGTGCTTAAAACGTAGACCTGCCATTTGCCTCACTCCAAATCCCATCCACTCACTTATCTAGCAACGTGCTGGGTCTCCTGCAGGGGAAGCCAGAGGCCTCGGCCAACCCAGGGTTGGATGTGAAGGTCAACAGCCAGAGGTGGTGGCCTCTGTGCTGTTGAGAGGGGCCCTCCACATCCTCAGGGGGAGGGTGACGGGAGAGCCCCCCAAAACCCACTGCCTGTGGTCCTTTGGGTGGAAATCCTGACTGTGACGTCCTTCTCCCTTCAAACAGCCTCATGTTGCCCCAGAGAGTCCGCGGTGGGCCTGAGGCATGGCGGAAACATTCCTGTTTGTAAATCCTATAAACACTCCAGTTTCCTGGTGCCCTCTGCCAGGTGGCTCAGGGCCTTCCAGACCTCGCACCTCCAAGATGCACATTTTTCCAGAAAAACAAACAAGTGGATGCAGAGGTAAGCCTGGCCCATTTCCCTGGGGAAGGC
The DNA here is from genome assembly GCA_006408695.1 of Aepyceros melampus. NCBI lineage: Eukaryota > Metazoa > Chordata > Mammalia > Artiodactyla > Bovidae > Aepyceros > Aepyceros melampus. Next base: position 65,558 of record SJXQ01005717.1, read on the forward strand.
CTGGCCAGCTGGGGTGGAATGCCCTTCAGGCTGCGGAGGGAGAAACTTCTCATCACCAGTTGTGATGAAGCCTCTCTCGGGGCCTTGAGCGGGTGCGGAGGACACAGATGTGGCCCCCGTTCCTAGGCCCCATGGTGTGTGAGGGAACCAGACAGGGTCCGCCTCCCTGTGATCCTGCTGGTAATCGCCAAGACCCTCCAGGGACCGAGGAGGTGCCGCCAAGGGTGTTAGCCGTTGCGCTAACTGGTCTACACAAACGATGCCATTGACTCTCCGGGACCAACCTCGGGTGGGCGGTGTTCCGGATTTTCTCAGTTCCAACACCCCTCAACTGGAAGACCCGACACTACTTTCATTGACAGCATTTTAAGGAAAGAAAGAAAGATCCCCTCATTCAATACATGCGTTTAATTGAGATGCACCCAGATTTCTAGGAACTTCCCTTGTAGCTCAGATGGTAAAGGATCTTCCTGCAATGCAGGAGACGTGGGTTCGATCCCTGGGTTGGGAAGATCCTCTGGAGAAGGGAGTGGCAACCCACTTCAGTATCCTTACCTGGAAAATCCCACAGACAGAGGAGCCTGGTGGGCTATAGTCCATGGGGTCGCAGAGTAGGATGCGACTGAGCGACTGACACTACTACCACTGCCAGATTTCTGTGGAAAAAGTGGGTCTCAGGTTGCAGGGAACATTGCCCCCATTTCACAGATGAGGACACAGAAGGTCACAAATGCTCTGTTGGTTGCCCCGAGCCACACAGCAGGGAGTGCCCAGCAGGGTTGTCTGGACCCAAGCCAGCTGACCCCGAACTCCAGCTCTCATTCCTTCACAGTGGCAGGTGGGGCTGGTGGGGAATCGTGCAAACCCCGCGTGACCCTGAGTGGGGGGCCATGGGCAGGCAGGTGGGTTGGGGACATGTTTACAGAGTACTGACAGGCTGGGCCGGGAGAGGCAGAGGAGACCCTCCAGAGGGCAGTGTGCAGGGCAGAGGGGCAGAGATGTGCAGGGTGGGACTGGAGAGGCATCAAAGGGCAGAGTGTCCAAGAAGGTGCTGGGATGAAATAGAAGCAGGCTTCCCAGGTGGAGAAGTGAAGTCACTCAGTCGTGTCTGACTCTTGGCAACCCACCCCATGGACTGTACCCTACCATGCTCCTCTGTCCATGGAATTTTCCAGGCAAGAGTATTGGAGTGGGTTGCCATTTCCTTCTCCAGAGGATCTTCCTGACCCAGGGATCGAAACCCAGGTCTCCCGCACTATAGGCAGACGCTTTACCGTCTGAGCCACCAGGGAAGTCCTTTCCCAGGTGTCGCTAGTGGTAAAGAATGTGATGGCCAGTGCAGGAGACCGAGAGATGTGGGTTCGATCCCTGGCTTGGAAAGATCTCCTGGAGAAGGGCATGGCTACCCACTTCAGTGTTCTTGCTTGGACAGAGGAGCCTGGAGGCCACAGTCCATGAAGTCACAAGGAGTCAGACACGACTGAAGTGACTTAACACTCAGGATGGAATGGCACCCCTTGAAATTGTGGTGGTTGTTGTTTTGCCATTTAGTTGATGAGTTGTGTCTGACTTTGTGACCCCATGGGCGGTAGCCCTCCAGGCTCCTCTGGCCATGGGATTTCCCAGGCAAGAATACTGGAGTGGGTTGCCATTTCCTCCTCCAGGGGATCTTCCAGAACTGAGTCTTCTGCATTGGCAGCTGGATTCTTTCCCACTGAGCCACCAGGGAAAACCAAACACCTGGAGATCCCACCCCGCAAAGAGCAGCAGACGGGGCTCCTGCAGGCTCTGTCCACTTGACCGCTGTGCCGTCTAGGACGAGGCTTCGCCCCTATCTGGGCTCTGTCTCCGAGTCTGGGGCTGAGATGACCTCCAGGGCCTGGACCCTCCCGCTGCGTCAGCTCCCGTTCCTGCCTCTGCTCGTGCTGTGATCAGAGCCACCATCTTCTTTACTGTCAAGTGTTCAGGTTGGACCATAAATCTGAGGGTCAAATCCTGAGGCCTGCAAGGTTTTTCAGCTGCCTGCCTACCCAGGACGGGGCAGACATGGGCAAAGCTGAAGTCTGGGAGGACTGATGTTTCTAGAATGCTCCACCCCTGCCTCCCGTCTCTCCCTATCAACACACACACACACCATACACACACAGACATACCCACTCACAGACACATACATACCACAAACACACCACACACACACACACACATACACACATATACATAGTCACAGACACACACATTTACACACACACACACCACACACATACTCATACAAACACACATGGACACATACACACAGGCACACATGCCACACAGACTCATTCTTTCTTTCACACACACAGCACAGATTACACAGACATTCTCTCTCTCTCTCTCACACACACACACACACACACACACACACACACTTACTTAGCCAACCCCAGAGACAAAAGTACAGTGGACCATAAATCTGAGGGTCAAATCCTGAGGCCTGCAAGGTTTTTCAGCTGCCTGCCTACCCAGGACGGGGCAGACATGGGCAAAGCTGAAGTCTGGGAGGACTGATGTTTCTAGAATGCTCCACCCCTGCCTCCCGTCTCTCCCTATCAACACACACACACACCATACACACACAGACATACCCACTCACAGACACATACACACCACAAACACACCACACACACACACACACATACACACATATACATAGTCACAGACACACACATTTACACACACACACACCACACACATACTCATACAAACACACATGGACACATACACACAGGCACACATGCCACACAGACTCATTCTTACCTTCACACACACAGCACAGATTACACAGACATTCTCTCTCTCTCTCACACACACACACACACACACACACACACACACACTTACTTAGCCAACCCCAGAGACAAAAGTACAGCTAACCACAGACAGGCCCCCTGCCATACTCAGCACTGTCTGACACACGTGGCAGAGCCCCAGGGCCCCGGGGAAAGGTCTCCTCCAGGCCATATTTTCCTTCATGGCCAGATTGACCCTTTTAAAGGGAAAATATGCTTTCAAATTTTAGAATCTCTAGTAACTTCTCTTCTTCACTGTTTGAAAAGAATCTGTTTCAAACTAATTGGGGTGAGAAATGCCTCTCACAGAAAATGTTTACCCTGAGCGCGCCTTCCGTGGAATCTCCGTGATTCCCCCTCCTGGGAAAGTCTGCTTGTTGAGTGGGGAGCAACCTCGGCCTGGGAGACGCATTGACCCCCAACTTGAAGGAGGAGGAGCCAGGCAGGGCCCCGAGAGCCCATCCCAGGGGAGACCCCAAGGTAGGCAGTCTGGGGGTGCAGGTTGGGAAGAGGCTTGGCTGAGCTCCTCTTCAAAGCCTGTGTTGGGGGGAGAGGGCGGAGGAAGGCTTTGTCCAGCCTGGTGGCCAAGTACACACCCCCTGGAGGAGGGTTGTGAGTGACCTTCCTGCCTGCCCACCTCCCTCCACCCCCCACCAAAACGGCCCGCAGAAGCCTGGCTGGAGCTCTGGGCCTGGGCCTGGCCTCTGAGGATAAATCAGAGCCGTCAGTGTGGTAGCAGCTTGATTAAAGTTCAAGGGTTTAATAGATCATTTAAAAACCCCAAATTACTCCCACCCCTGGCCCAGCCACCTGGCCCGCTGCCCCCGGTGCTCAGCAGCTCCCGGCCCGCCCCGTCGAGGCCTGGCCAGGCCGAGGTTCCTGCCTATTCCCGGAGGACGCCGGCCGCCGAGCGAGACCCACATTCTCAGCTGCATTTAATCTGCCCTGAGACAGGCTGGCGATGAGAAAATGCAAGGGCGAGGCACGTGAGGCGAGACACGGGGAAGTTGGACAGTTGGCCGGCTTTGTTCACTGGGTAACCTGGAGCCGGGCCAGGCTCGGAGGGGCTCCCCTGGCAGCAGAAGTCTGTTCCAATTAATCGTGTTTAACCATTCTAATCACACTTTAGCACATTAATCCTATTTTCAATCCAAAACACATCTGAAACAGCGGCATGTGGGCCTTTTTATGGGAACCGCAAATCAGATGTAACGGAGAGACACAGGACCCTCGTCTGCTCTGCACTTTCACTGAACTTAAACTTAATAAAATATGGGACTGGCTTGTGGTTGGATTTACTGCACAATGCTGATGCTTTCACATATAAATAGATCCCTTAAGTGACTTAAAAACCTGTCAGAGAGCGCAGTGAAAATTTGATTATAAGGGAACCAGCGCTGGGTTTTCTCCCCCTCCTCCCAACGATGAC
>SJXQ01005717.1:74752-101893 GCA_006408695.1 Aepyceros melampus
ACTGCGGGGATTTGGGGACAGGGGTGGGGGGCGAGGGGGTGGGGGAGCAGCAGGCAGGAGGATGGGGATGGGAACCCCCTCCTGGAATTCCTTTCTGGGATCAGATTAGGGGGTGAGGGTGGGGTGCCTACCAGGTCCTGAAGGGCCCTCAAGGTACAACCAAAGGGCTAAGCACAAATCAGAGACGGGTTCAAATTTCAGAGTGCCTCCAATTAGCTAAGGGACTGGGGGTTGCATGTAACAGTTTCCTCATTTGTAAACATAGCCTATATAGAGATGATCTCCTTCCTCTGGAAGAATGGGGGAAAAAATGGGCTTTCAGACACCACAGGGCTTGGCACACAGTGGTGTTAAGCCAGCGTTTGCTGAATGACTATTAGACAGCCAGACAGCTGTGTGGGCCCTCGGGGCCCAGGGCTCACAAGCTCGCTCTGTCACATGTCTGTGGGCTTGGTAAGCACTTAGCTGGTTTAATCAGAGGAGCCTGCGAGGTGTGTTGGTAGACAGCTACCTGACTGTAAGGGAGGAAACGGCGACTCTGCAGATGACCCGACTTGTACAAGGTCTCAGGGCTGGTGTGGGAGGGGCTGCACTTCTGACTGTGGGGTCAGGGCTCCTGGTGCCCCTTAGAGAAGAGGGCCGCTGGCTGCCTTTCCCTGCGAGGTCAGAGAAGCCGGAGGAGGCCAGGCCACACCTTATTGAAGTGGACCCAGCTCCTTGGCCCTGTGTCGCTGATCCTGGTGAGGCACGTGTGCTGCAATCATCTCCTTACTCACTGAGGTCTCCTTGGACCTCCTTGGTGCTGCTCTTATCTGGATCCAGGATGCCCAGCCCGGTGTTTGCCATATAGGTGCTCAGTGGATGCCTGGATGAATGCATGACGTGAAAGAACGAGTGAATGTCCATATGAACAACTGTCCTTAAAAAAAAATTTTTTTTTTTAGTTTTATTTTTTGGTCCCGTGTCATGGGGATCCTAGTTCCTGGACAAGGGATTGAACCTGCCTACTTAACCACTGGACCACCAAGGAAATCCCCCAAATGGTTCTAGCTTTTTTTTTTTTCCCCAGAGTGGGATGCATGGAGCACAGCTTGCTTAGCATTGTGCTTCATTCATTCAGAGGAGGTTTAAGCTGGATGTCTTGCAGGGGGGGATGGGGTCATGTTAGGCAGGGCAATGCCTGCAGCCCTGAGTGGTGGGGCCAACGGAGGCAGAAAGGTAAACCCAACTGAGAGAGGAAAGGAGGTCTGTGGGGCTCGGACTGGAGAGCTGCTTTGGTCAGAGTGACAGCAGAGCCAGCTTCGGGGGAGATGACCTGGGCAGGCGCACGGCGCTCCACGCTCAGAAGGGCCCTGCGCTTGGTTTACTGCTTTCCTGCTGTCGTCCTGAAATTCTGGAACAAAGTCCCCGCATCGTCATTTTGCAATGACTGGTCCTGCAAAGTATGAATCTGTTCACAGATGAGAGGAGAGACGCAGTGCTGGAAACTTCCACCTTCTCCTTCCACGTGCTTCTGGAGGCTCAAGTGTGTGAAGCCTGTCTCCCCTCTTAGATGGTCACTCCTCTCTGCAGGGAAGATCAGATCCAAGCTCTTGGAAGCACCTGGGGCAGGGGCAGAATGAGGGTGAGATGCTTGAGACCCTTGCCTCAGGCACCAAAACTAAGAGACCAAACAATATTCAGTAATCAACATAAAGAATATCTTAATATAGTATTCTAAAATCTAAATGAATGCCAAAACTCCATGATGAGCAAAAAAATCAGAAATTTATATTTATCGGGTCAACAACATGAGGGCGTTGAGTCATATTTGGGCCAAAGGCAGAAGGAAAAATATATGCCCTGATATACATATTTTTGCATACTTTTCAACTGTTAACTTTTTTTCCCAGAACAATTAAAGTGGTTAAAAAGTTACTGAAAAATTGGAAACTATACACTTGTGAGTGTATTAAAACTCACAAGATTATCTTAAGCTTAAATATTTTATTAGTATTCCAAACAGAATTTACTATAATTTTATTTTTCTGATTGTAAGGAAAGCAAACTCATCAAAAATATTTTTACAACTTACCTGAAACTAGCACAACATTGTAACTCAACTCTACTTCAATTAAAAAAAACTTGCTGCACTTCCCTGATGGTCCAGTGGTTAAGGCCCAGTGCTTTCACTACAATGGCTGTGGGTTCAGTCCCTGGTCCAGGAAGTTCCACATACTACTTGGTGCAGCCAAAAAAAAAAAAAATATATATATATATATATAACTTACTTGTTTGCTAATCTCACTTTCAGTGGAGAGAATTGCCATGTTTGACAATTTCTCTTGATCAAGTGACAATTTAAAAAGTTTTAAATACACTTCAGCTTACTCATGGAAAAGGCAATGGCACCCCACTCCAGTACTCTCGCCTGGAAAATCCCATGGATGGAGGAGCTTGGAAGGCTGCAGTCCATGGGATCGCTGAGGGTCAGACACAACTGAGCGACTTCGCTTTCACTTTTCACTTTCATGCATTGGAGAAGGAAATGGCAACCCACTCCAGTGTTCTTGCCTGGAGAATCCCAGGGATGGTGGAGCCTGGTGGGCTGCCGTCTATGCGGTCGCACAGAGTGGGACATGACTGAAGTGACTTAGCAGCAGCAGAAGTAGCAGCAGCTTATTCCTTCTGCTTCAAGTTTTGTTACTTTTTTCACTGCAGATTTTTATATTAATTTTGATTTTTTAAACATTGTGGTACAATATTATTTCTCAGGAGTTACTGTTTAGCCAGTACAAAATTTCTGTTTGGGACAATGAATAAGTTCTGGAAATAGGGTGATGATTTTATAATAATGTGAATGTACTTAATACCACTGAATTGTCCACTTAAAATGGTTAAACTGGGAATGATATGGATATTTTGCACAATGAAAATCATATTATTTTCCTTGATTGCTGAGTTTTTCAGATCCTCCTAAATTTACGCTTGACCTAAGTGCCTCATTCACCCTAGTCCAGCCCTAACCAAGATGCAGAGGCCCCAGGAGCAAAGCTGAGACACCAGGATGTACCACTTACATTGTTGGAGATAAAAAATGATTCGGAATTTGTGCTGGCAGGTGAGTACAAGAGAGAGCTTAGATTTAATCAATGCCCATGCTTAATAAATGGTGGGTCCTCGTCTTCACAGAGAAGAGACGTAAAGCTTATAAGGTGGGGATGATTTCCAACGTCCAGTGATAACATCTATTTGATAATGTGTTTATTGAGCACTTACTATGTAGCAGGAATTGAACTAATGCTTTGCTTGTATTCTTTCATTTAATCCCCACAACAGCACAACACAGCGAGAGGCTATTATCCTCACCTGAAGACAGGTAAAACAGAGGCAAAGACATGTGAAGAAAATGGCCTAAGGCAACACCACCAGTGAGTGGCAGGGTGGGAACTAGAAGCCAGGTCCCCACCATCCTGCTCTTAACCTCTATCCCCTCATCACCTCCAATATTGTCACTAGCTACCAGGTGTAAGTGCCCACTCACATCCCAACAAGATCACTGTTCTTTACATTCTTTTAATCATTTATGCACTTATTCATCCAACAGACAGATTGGCTCTGAGCTGGGCATTATAGGAAATGTGAAAGTGATCTCCCCGGAATCTTGACTTTAGAGGGTTTGGGGCCCAATAGAAGGTAAAAGGGGGGACTTCCCTGGGGGCTTAGGGGTAAAGAATCCACCTGCAAAGTGGGAGACATGGGTCAGATCCCTGGGTCAGGAAGATCCTCTGGAGAAGGAAATGGCAACCCACTCCAGTCTTCTTGCCTGGGAAATCCCATAGACAGAGGAGCCTGGTGAGTCATGGGGTCACAAAGAGTTGGACTTAGCAACTAAATAACAACAAAGGCAAAGGGCATAAAGACATTTGGCCAGGCTGCAAGAAAGATGCATCAAGTTAGGTGTGGATGAAGCATAGTGCAAACCCAAATTGGGAGAGGCAAAATTAACCAGGGCCATCAGGCTGGGCTTCCTGGAGGTGGTGGCTTTGCAGCCATTCTGGAAGCCTGCACAGACTCACAATATCCAAACTCCATGAGGACATCTTGCCACTAGGTAAGAGGACAGTGTAGGATACTGGCTAGAGCCGGGAGTGGGCCTTCTGCGCTGTGGTCCTGGTCTGTTCTCTGCGTTTAGCCTCCTATGATCTTGGGCAACTCACCTACCAGGCCTGCAAGAACTCAGCTTCTTTGTCTGGAAAAAAAAAAAAAAGCAAGCCTGACCACACCATACTGGCTTTCCATTCTGAAAGAGAAAGGAGAAAACATACATCAAATGCCTAACACATGTGTCAGAGAGTAAAATAGTTTGTGTCTGGAGATGAAAACAAAGACACTTAATCATTTTTTTAGAGTATGTAAAATTGCCTGGTGAAAGTGAATGAATACATTTGAGCTAGAAAGGATGGAGTTGGTTGCTATGCTCTATTACCTCCCACAGTTCACTGTAGCTTAAATATTTTGTCCAGTATTTATATTGCATAAATTCCTTTAATGTATTAGTGGGTCCTCCTGATTATAAAAATAGAAGAATACGTAACTGCATAACCAAGAGAGGTCCTTGCGTATTTGATGTGCCTCATCTTTTTCCCCTCTTGCATTGACAAGCTAGAAAGGAAGGTGTGTTCTTCACCCTAAACCTTTAGCACTTTCCTCAGGAGCAGCAAATGGGCTGTGGCCATGCCTCCTGCTTGCCTGCCATACATGAGGAGTTTGAAAATGTGTCTGCAAAGAGTATAAGAATTCTTGTTGCAGCTCAGCTAAGAGGCAAGTTATCATAAGAGAAGGTGGCAAGTGAGGGGGCAGGTGCTGGCCCACCAGCCTGAGGGAGAGCTAGACCAGCCCTGGGGATAGACCACCTTCAGCCTTTCAAAATACATGTTTTGATCTCTACTTGTCACTTTAGTGGCCCCTCAGCTTCCCACCCTCTCTGCTCTGCCAACTTCTGCACCTACTTACAAACCACTCCTCTGAACAGCCCACAGGGTAAAGCCTCTAAGGCAGAACTGATGGGGTTGGCCAATCACCAGTCAGCAGCCTCCTTGGTGTCTACCCTTGTCCAATCAGCAAAGACCAGGGTGGAAACCCTGGGGGGTGCTCTGCCTATCAGGGTGAAGTGTCTGCCTCTGGTCCAGTCACTTAAGGCTGGGTGAAAACATTGTGGGATACTATGAAGAAGACTGGAGAAGGCAATGGCACCCCACTCCAGTACTCTTGCCTGGAAAATCCCATGGACGGAGGAGCCTGGTAGGCTGCAGTCCATGGGGTCGCTAAGAGTCAGACATGGCTGAGCGACTTCACTTTGACTTTTCACTTTCCTGCATTGGAGAAGGAAATGGCAACCCACTCCAGTGTTCTTGCCTGGAGAATCCCAGGGACGGGGGAGCCTGGTGGGCTGCCGTCTCTGGGGTCGCACAGAGTTGGACACGACTGAAGCGACTTAGCAGCAGTGGCATGAAGAAGACTGGGAGTGGGCAGGAACTTCTGGACAATTCAATGAGGAAGTTGTTTCTGGTTAGTTTCTCTTGGAGAGAGACAACTGTTGAGAGGAAAGTCGAGGAAGACGATATTTTACTTCTCTAAATAATAATAATAATGAAGAAGAGGAGGGAAAGGGTTGCTAACACATTTACTGATATGTAGGAGGTGTTCGGTCTCACATGCCTCTCTTATTTGATTTGCAAGCTCTGCTAATTCATCCACATGCTCCTCCAAATCCTCCACCCAATCCCTCTTCAATTCCGGCTGCTGGTAGGGCAGACGTGGATAGAGCAGGTGGACAGGAGCCCCTGGACTCTGGCTTCCTATGAGGTTCAGCCAGTGAGAGGTGTCAAGGGGGCAGGAACAACGAGACTGGGGATCTGTACTCCCTGAACCCCTGCCCTGCAGAGCTGACCATGGCCCTGGACTGGGCTCTCCTCTCTCAAAGTGGCTGACTCCAGAAGAAGGTCCTTCTGGACTCCAGTAACTATGCCCTCCCTTCCCCCTGTCCCAGTTTCTCAAGGCCTGCAGTAGTTACAGCAGGCTGTAACCCATTACTTTTTAATAGGCCCTTTGTATAAACTCTTTTTGAATAAATCCTAGAATTATCATATTTCAGAATTGCCACTTGTTTCTTACTGGGCCCTGATTGATCCCTCACCTCCCGGAGGGAAATACTGTTAGGTCTTCATATGCATAGATTAGGAAGTCAATCCTTAGAGAGGTTACAGGATTTTGCCCAGTGTTACGGGGCATAAATGACAGTGAGATTCTGAGCTCTGATCTGTCTGATGCCAAAGCCAAGCTTTTTGTCACTTAAGAGTATGCCTGCCAAAGTTGCCAAGTGGTGTCACAGCCAGGCCTCTGTGGCTCACCCCCCAGGCACTGTCCACAGAGGTGACACCTTCATGCAATCACTGGAAATGGCTCAGGCAAGACTGAGCAGTGTGCGTGCATGCATGCCCAGTTGTGTCCGACTTTTTGTGACCCCTGTGGGCTGTAGCCCCGCAAGCTCCTCTGTCCAGTGGGACTTCCGTGGCAGAAATACTGGAATGGATTGCCATTTCCTCCTCCAGGGAATCTTCCCAACCCAGGGATCGAACCCGTGTCTCTTGTGTCCCCTGCTTTGGCAGGCAGATTCTTTATGAGCTGAGCCACCAGGGAAGACCCTAAGCAGCAGGACAAGCCAAGTTCCAGGGGGAGGACGAGCCGTTTGAGCCTCGACAGGGAATCTCCCCAGGATGAAGAACATGGACGGAACTTCATATAAATAACAGACAGAGGAACAAAGGAAGAGGGCAGGGAGCAAGCCACGCTAAGAGGGGAAGAGGAAAAGGGAAACAGCGAAGAAATACAGCTTCGGCTGCAGACACTCAAGAATGTACCAGAAGACAGATGAATGGGGGAGCCGAAATCCTGCCGAAGGACAGTTGGACAAGTTAAGACAAGACTTTGCTGGGATTAACTGGGAGAGAAAAGAAGAGGACGAGGGGTTGTGGGGATGTCCTGGGGTTACCGTTAAGATGCGCTGCCGACAGCAGGGGAAATGGGGGATTTGGGGGCCCAGTGGAATTGTCCCCACAGTGGGGGCAGCAACGTGCTGTGTGAGAGCCCCATGCCTGGAGAGCAGATGGGCTGAGGCGGCCTGAGTGAATAGACTCCGAGGCCCACAGGAAGCCATCCTCCGTCCCAGCCAGAGGGAAAAAAGGCTGACAGGTGTGCTCGGACCACTGAGCAGTAGGGACAAGGAGGGGACAGAGGGCAAGAGCTCCATGTGAGACCCAGCCTGCAGAAGGCACTGGCGCGCCCACTGTCCAGGGTGGGTGGAAGGGATCACGTGGACAGTGAGAGTGGGTAGGGGAAGGGCAATGATGCGAAAGGGTCAGACTTTGGGCTGAAGGAAGAAGAAATTCTAATTGCTCAGAAGGAGAAATTCTAATTGCTCAGAGGCAGGAAAGAAAAGGAAGTAGGGAAAAAGAAATGAGAATAAAAAAGGGGCCATCTTTCAACTTTTACGACTATTACGGATTGAATTGTGCTCACCATGAAAGTTGTATTGAAGTCTGAACCCCAGTATCTCAGAATGTGACCTTATGTGGAGATAGAGGGTCTTTTAAAAAAAATTGATATGGGACTTCTTCTCTGGTGGTCCAGTGGCTAAGAGTCTGCACTGTCAAGACCAGTGGACTTCTTCCCTGGTGGACTAGTTGCTAAGACTCTGCACTGCCAATGCAGGGGGCCCAGGTTCGATCCCTGGTCAGGGAACTAGATCCCACTTGTCACAACTAAAAGATCCTGCATGTCTCAACTAAGACCCATGACAGCTAAATAAAAAAAAATAAATAAAATTTTTTTTTAAATTAGGATGTTAAAAAATTGTTGTGCGATTGACACATAACATTGTGTTAGTTTTAAGTGTTCAGTTCAGTTCAGTCGCTTAGTCGTGTCCGACTTTTTGCGACCCCATGGACTGCAGCATGCCAGGCTTCCCTATCTATCACCAACTCCCGGAGCTTCCTCAAACTCAGGTCCTTTGAATCAGTGATGCCTCCAACCATTTCATCCTCTGTCATCCCCTTCTCCATCAGTCCTTCCAATGAATATTCAGGACTGATTTCCTTTCAACATGTGTATATCGGAAAATGATCACCAAAATAAAGTTAGTTACCATGTATCACCACACATTATAAAAACAAATTTTTTTCCTGTAATGTGAACTTCTAAGATCAACTTTCTCAGCAACTTTCAAATGTACAATATAGTATTGTTAACTGTAACTGTGGTGTTGGAGAAGACTCTTGAGAGTCCCTTGAACTGCAAGGAGATCAAACCAGTCAACCCTAAAGGAAATCAGTCCTGAATATTCATTGGAAGGACTGATGCTAAAGCTGAGGCTCCAATACTTTGGCCGCATGATGCAAAGAACTGACTCATTGGAAAAGACCCTGATGCTGGGAAAGACTGAGAGCGGGAGGAGAAAGGGATGCCAGAAGATGAGATAGTTGGATGGCATCACTGACTCAATGGACATGGGTTTGAGCAAACTCTGGGAGTTGGTGATGGACAGGGAAGCCTGGCGTGCTGCAGTCCATGGGGTTGCAAAGGATCAGACATGACTAAGCAACTGAACAGAATGAATTGTAGTCACCAGGCTGTACATTACATCCTCAGAACTCACTTATAACTGGATGTCTGTACATTTTGACCTACTTTGCCCAATTCCTCCACCTCCTTCCCTCTCCTGCCTCTGATAACCACAATCTGTTCTTTGTAAGTTTGGGGGTTTTTTTAGATTCCACATATAACTGAAAGTCATTCAGTTGTGTCCAACTCTGTGCAACCCCATGGACTGCAGCACGCCAGGCTTCCTTGTCCATCACCAACTCTCGGAGCTCGCTCAAACTCATGTCCATTGAACAGCGTCCATCTTCACTGTAATGGAGCGAGGGTCTTTACAGAGATAATCAAGTTAAGATGAAATCATTAGGGTGGGCCTTAATCCAGTGTATGTGCTCAGTAGTTCAGCTGGGTCTGACTCTTTGAGACTCCATGGACTATAGCCTGCCAGGCTCTCTGTCCATGGGATTATCCTGCCAAGAACACTGGAGTGGGTTGCCATTTCCTTCTCCTTACTGAACAGGGGGTGTGTCAAACATGTGCTGAACAAGAATACACCTCATTTGCTTGGTCCCCAAACCTTATACATGCTGTCACTTTTGTCTTTATCATCATCATGGATGGATTGATCAACTTTCACAAGCAAGTGGAAGAGTTAGGATTTGAATCCAGGTAGCCTGATCCAATGCTTACTTACTAACATCATGTTATATCTTCCCCACCATCGACTTCAGCTCTGTTCAGAGTGTTGAGTCATGACAAAAACAGAGCACTTTAATTATTCTAGAAGACACAGTATCCAGTATGACTGTGTCCTTACAAAAAGGGGAAATTTGGATGCTGAGATAGCCAGGCACAGAAGGAAGCTGGTGTGAAGACACAGAGGGAGAAGGCCGTGGGAGGAGGGAAGATTGGAGTGATCTGTGCTGCAAGCCAAGGGACACCAAAGGTATCTGGTCACTTCAAAGGCCAGGAAGAGGCTCTCTGTGAGAGAAGGGACCTTGGTGAAGCCCTCCAGCCTGTGCTACAGTGATCTGGTACCTAGGAAATGAAGACAGCAAGTTATGAAAGCAGGGTTGGGGGAAGACGGGAAGGAGCAATAAATGCCCAATGTGGGTAGCGTGGGCCCTGGGTGAGAAGGGGTCTCGGGTTCTGCAAGAGAAGCCCCAGGAAACATTCCCACAGGGTCACTCTCTGTCTGCTGCAGTTCCCTGGCCTCCTCACACAGTTCCCTCTGCCAAGGAATGCTCCCCATAGCTTCACATCCTCCCCGTCTCTTAAGACAGAGCCCTGCGGTGAGATATTTCCTTATTCCAGCCTCTTTGAGATTCATCAGAAAGTCTTGATCTGTCTGCTCCTTGCCAAGCATTGGATGGATGCAACTTTCGGGAAGCACCATTTTCTGTCCCCCTCGCCTGACACCTGGACGCCCACTTGCTGGCCCTCCTTTCTGCTGCCCACCTGAGCCCCTCTCCCCTCTGCTGCAGCCCTGGACAAAGCGCCCGGCACATGGGCGCACTCGAGCACGCCTTGGCTGGACTCAGTCCGGTTCCTCATCTGTCTCTCGCATAACGTCAGGAGCAGCAAGCCCAGACAATGATGTTTTTATACTTCTCAAAACTGCTTTCAGTGTCTCGTTAAGTAATTGCATGCTTAATATTGCTGGGAAATAGTCTCTAAATGCCAGAGTGGGAGAAAGCAGTTTTCAGAGTACAGGAAATGATACAGTTTTTTTTTTTTTTTTTTGCTCAAGCCTCCAGCTCCTAAACGGAGAAACAGAATATTCCCAAATCCATAAAAAAAAATTTTTTTTGATAGATAATACAGATGTTCCTTGCTTTACAAAATAGACTGTCCTGGCAATATTGGGTGTAAATCAAATTTCTTAAAATCGAATTACATTGAAAATGCACCCTGGGAATGTGCTTTAAAAAGAAATCCTGCAAGGAATTCTTTTGTAAATCAAAGAGACACTCATTCATTTGGTCATTCCGTCGTTTATTTATTCCAGCAGTCCTCAGCTCTGGCCAAACATCAGAATCACCTGGGGAGCTTTTAAAAAATATACCATATTGAGGCTCCACCTCTAGAGGTTTCTTTTTAATTGGTCTGGGGTGGGGCCCAGGTCTCAGTATTTTTAAAAACTCCCAGAAGATTCTGATGTGCAGCCAGGCTCGAGAACCACTGGTTTATTCAATAAACATTTATTAAGAATCCTCTAAGTCAGACCCAGACTAAGTGCTGGGAATTGAGTGACTACTAATAAGACACAGCTTGTTTCCTCCCAGGAGCTTAGAGTCTAGAGGCCAATATAGATACATTAGCAGACAATTTCCCTTGTAATGTGAAGTCTGGGACTAATATATTGGCGTTCGTCTATTTTATAAGTTTAGATTTTTCATACAGCTGATTGGGCTTTTTGCCTTTTGTATTAACTGAGGCACCATTAAATAACATCTTTGAGACTGCTTTATCTATTCTGACACAAGGTTTCTTACATTGGTATTTATTTGCCTTATCTGTCTTTCTCTGTATCTTTTCTTTCCGTATTTCTGTGGCATTCTATTTTAGCCTGGTCTCTTAAATGTCGTAGAGTTCACTCGTGAAAAATTCACCAGGAAAAGATCTCAGTCTTTTAATAGATGAGTTTGATCCATTTACATCTGCTGCATGTATTTGGGCTGACTTCTGCCTTTTGGCTCTGTGTTTGCTATTCACTATGATTTCTCACTGCTTTTCTCTTTTCCTGCTTTATAACATTAAATCAAACCTTCATTAGTTTCTTTCCCCCTTTCGATTGTTTGGAAGTTATTCTTTTATAGTTTTAGTGTTCGACCTTACATTTTTCAGCTTGAAAGAAGTTGCTTAACTTCTGTATTAAAAAATACTTCTATCATCTTCTGGAACAATACAATGATTTTATGTATTTTACAGAAGTATAGTTGACTTACAGCGTTATGTTAGTTTCTGGTGTATAGCAAAGTGATTCAGTTTTATTTATAACTGAATCTGTACATAACTCAATATATTCAGTTCTATATATATAAATATAAATAATTCAGATTTTTTCCATTATGGTTTATAATAAGATATTGAATCTAGTTTCCTGTGCTGTGGAGTAGAACCTTCTTGTTTATATATTTTATGGATAGTGGTTTGTACCTGCTAATCCAAACTCCTAATTTATCCCTTCCCTCCTTCCCCTTTGGTAACCACAAGTTCGTTCTCAGTGTTTGTGAGTCAGTTTCTGTTTAATACAATGATTTTAGAGTGTTTTAACTTTCATCTCCTATTTCCCAATTATCCTCTAATATTTGTGAAGTATTTTAGTTCATTCTTATGTTTAAAATTCCCCATACGCCATGACTTTTTAAAATTCTATACAATGTTTGTTTGGATTTAGCAGCGTATATATTAATTTCATTTCTGGCAAATTGCTTCTTGAATCCCACTCCTTTTTTTTTTTTTGACTTAATATTTTTCTCTTTGAATCAGGTCTTTTATTAAGGTCCACAATCCCTTTATGTATTTCTGAATTCAAAAAGCTTTAATAACCAAACATTATTGAAAATATTTTCTACAGAAACATTAGTGCATTTGGTTAGGAGACACTGCCCTAGACTGCACTGCAGTGAAATGTGATACTTTTTCAAATCCGAAACATTTCAGGGCACCTTCCACGCCAGGTCTGGCCATGTGGTGTGAAAGGGCGATTCAACACTTGTGTGAATTGGAGGAAAAGGACCTGCAGCCTGGGAGGGTGACATGTCATAGCCATCTCCTGGATGTTTCCATTCAGAGGCAATCACTCCTTCTTCTAGAATTTTATGACTAGCTTGGACAGAACTAATACCTGTCAGGCCTTGTGTTCATAACTGTTTGCCAAGGGCCCCCTGCCGCATACTTGTCCCACTTTGCTGGGGGTGCCTCTGTAGGCTGACAGCTGCCCCTTCACAAACTACCTCCATATTGCATTTCAAGCAATATCAGATAATACATCTCAGACTGAGGTCCGTCTAGTTCTTGAGGTGACTTAGGGGTGGGAAACCTCCTCATCCATATTTTCTTTATCTATTGTTAATCAAAAAATAAAATCCAAGAGATATTTGTCTACAAAGAAAACCTACTTTCATTTGCATGAAAAAGCAGATGTGTGCCTGTGTGCATGCGTGTGTGTGTGCGTGTAAGGAGACACAAGACATGGTAACAGCAGTTACCTCTGGAGTGGAAAGGAGATCTGATTCTAGTGAATATCCTTTCTTCTACTACATGTGTGCTAAACTGCTTCAGGTGTATCCGACTCTTTGTGACCCCATGGACTGTAGCCCATCAGGCTCCTCTGTCCATGGGTTTCTCCAGGCAAGAATACTAGAGTGGGTGTCACTTTCTCCTCCAGGGGATCTTCCCAACCCAGGTATCAAACCCAGGTCTCCCACATTGCAGGCAGATTCTTTCCTGTCTGTGCCACTAGGGGAGCCCACATGCAACCATGATTTTCAGCTTAAGAAAACAAATAAGAAACAAACAGCAACATCTCTAAAATATCCCTTTCCTCCGTCTTGCACTCACCATTCCCTCTGTCATTAAACAGAACATTCCTATCCACTTCGGGTGTGAAGGAGGCTATGGGCCATGGGGTCTGGGTTTTCCAAATTCATTTTAAAAGGAAAGCTTTTGCTTTAATACCCTTTGAAGAGATGATCTTTTTTGGTACTCCAGTCTTTGGACTGTGACTACCCTGTACTTCCAAGAGTTCTGTCACAGACCCCACAGGAGATGGCATATTTGGGTCACTGAGATTGGCCCTGCCCAAGGGTGTCAGCCTGGCTTTGGTGTTGGGTCTTGCCAAGAGACATGGGTTTGATCCCCAGGTTAGGAAGATCCCCTGGAGGAGGGCATGGCAACCCACTCTAGTATTCTTGCCTGGAGAATCCCATGGACAGAGGAACTTGACGGGTTCTATATAGTTCATAGGGTCACAAAGAGTAGGACATGACTGAAGCAACTTTGCACGCACGCAGCAGAAGGTTGGCCTTCTAGAGACACAGAAAGCACTCAGGAACATAAAGTGTGGAGGCCGAGGACTATCACTGCCTCCTGGGGGTACCAACCTCAGGGAAGGGAGTGCCAGGTGACTCCAGAGGTGGAGCACCAGCCAGGGAGCACAGTCTGCATCTTGTTGGTAGGGATGAGTTACTGTAGGATCTGCTTTTCAGAAAGAGGGCAGTGCCAGGAAGCTGGGGTGGGGGCTGGGTCTCTGCAAGACGGGTTAACGCTCAGCAGGACTGCTGTGAAAAGTCAAGGAGAGCACGTGCGTCAGATACTAACGCTTCTTGCGTTATAGCCTTTGATCCAATTTCCTCTCTTCTTTATCTCTCCTCTTATTCGCTGCACCCTTCTCTCCTCTCTGCAAACAATCGAATGGATTTCACCACCTTCTCATCCTCTTTGCCATCTTTCCCTTTTCAAAAAGTCTTTCATTTAAGAGCTGTAATGGAGTGTGGGATGAAAAGGCATTAGACGATTAAGCTAGCAGCTTTTATGTGTGTGATGGAGGCATAGATACCTCAGAGCAGGCATTCTTTCTTCTTTCTTGTTCTTTTTATAAATTTTTATTACTCTCTTTAGTCTGCGAGAAATACAATGCATGACTAAATTTTCAGAGTAAAAAGTTAAAAATTGCAGATAAAACTAGAGTCCTTCTTGACCCTCCCCATGCTAGTCTTGCCTTTGGAAGTAGTCAAGGAAACTAGTCTGATGAGCCTAGTTTTCTTGATCTTTTTCTGTATATTACATACTTAAATATTAACTTCCTACAGAAATACATAGCACTGCTTTATATTTGTCTGAGTTTGTGTGTATTTTGTTGGTTTTTCACAGTGACCACACTTTATGAGTTGTTCTACAACTTGCCTTTTTATTTAACATCTTGTCTTGGCCATATTTCCACACAAGCACTCATCTTTTTGCTTGCTACTGGGCACTGCATGGTTTTGAGTGGTATAAATTCTTATTGTTCATCTAGTATCCACAACAAAAAACCTGATTTTTGGGTGTGTCTCAGTTCAGGCTGCCATAATGAAATATCACATTCTGGTCATTTTAAGGAGTAGAATTGTGTTTTCTCATGGTTCTGGAGGCTAGAAGTTCACGGTCAAGATGCCAACAAGTTTGGTTTCTGATAAGAGCCCTCATCCTGGTCTTAGATGGCTGCTTTCTCCCTCGGTGTCCACATGATCTCTTGTGCCCAAGTGGGAAAGCTGGGGATGGGGGAGAGAGAGGTGGGGGGAAGGAGGAAAGAAAGGTCTCTTTTTTGTAAGGCCACCAGTACTGTTGGATTAGAGCCCTGCACTTATGACCCCTTAAACCTCACTTCCAAATATAGATACAGTGCGGCTCATGGCTTCAACACATGCATTTTGGGGGCACAATTCAGTCCATAGTAGTTGAAGAGGCAAGTGACTGCCTTTGGAAAATTGTTTCTCTTCACCTCTCACATCCCGGTCTATTACAGTTCCTGGTCTACAATGTGCTCAGTAATGGTTGCTGAGGCTTATTATTTATATTTTTTAAACAATAACAAAAGTATTAGGATAATATTATAATTAATATAATAATAAATATAATAGATAAATAAAAGTTACCACCGATGAGCTGGGTAACCTTGGGCGAGTGAGCTGTCAAGCAGAGACAATGTTAGCTTAGGTGTACTGAACAATGACTACATGTCAGGCATTGTTCTAGCACTTTCTGTGCATCATCTCACATATTTCTCCCAAACTCAGGAGGTTGGTACAATTGTTAGCCCATATTCCAAGTCAGAAAACTGATATACAAAAGGGTGAAACAGATCACCCAGGTCATGCAGCTGAAGAGCAGAGGCGTTTAGGGCACTGTGGCCCAAGTCCTGCTCCTTCCTGGGGTAACTGCTGAAGCAGGTGGCCAGCAGCACTGACTACAAGACATATGGCGAAAGGCTTAGCACATGTTAACTGCTTAAGGTGTTTGGCTACCCTCCCTTTGCCTTCTCTGTCTCTTCATCATTATACTTATCACAGGCCCTGCATAGAGTCTTCACTCAGCAAACAGGCAGATCTTACAGGGAGGAAACACTGCGCTTTGGACTTGAATCTCCACCCCTGCCATCTCCTTGTAGTGCGACCTTGAACTCCTCTGTGCCATTGAATAAAAATAATGATGCCTAATTCTTAGGTTATCGGGGAAGATAGGGCTTCCCTGGTGGCTCAGTGGTAAATAACCTGCCTGCCAATGCAGGAGACATGAGACCAATCCCTGGGTTGGGAAGATCCCTTAGAGGAAGAAATGGCAACCCATTCCAGTATTCTTGCCTAGGAAATCCCTTGGACAGAGGAGCCTGGTGGGCCAAAGTCCGTGGGATCACAAAAGTCAGACATGACTTAGCAACTGAACAACAGCAAGAACAACAGGGAGGATAAAATAAAAAGTAAGATGAAATAAAATAACATAAAATAAAATATAAAATGTTATTAAGATGTATTTTCCCCACTGCCAACATGTACCAAGTTCTGGTCTCAAGTGGCAATAACTTAGAAGACAGACTCCTGCCCTCCTCCCTGAGATTTTGATCCCAGCCCTAGTGACATGCATCCATGTGCCAGGCCCTGTGCTGATGACTTCACACACTTCAGATCTTTGCAACAGATCCCATGTCTCCCCTTTTTACACACTAGAGAACTGAAGTTCCTAATACTTAAACAAATTGCCACCTGTCCCACAGATGGAAGTGGAAGGCCTGTGCCTCAACTTCTGGCCCATCTGGCTCCAAAGCCTCCGTGTTTTATCTTGAAAAGAAAACTTCAACTTGGATTTGCTGTTCCCCCTCCATTACCCATACAAGGCCACTGGGGAAAGCAGGACATGGGTGATTCTTGCCCCTTTTCAGATCCGATGGAAAGGAACTTGGGAGTCCCAGCTGCTGCCCATATGACTGCCTTTGCAGAAGTTGTAGGTGGAGTTTGTATAAATGTGCACTTGCCCGCATGCTGCTGCAGGGGGTGGGGGCTGTGAAACATCAGGGTATCTGAAAGCAAAGGGGGCATGCAGGGAAGCAGAGCTGGCAGGATGAGCAGCCCTCCCTCTGAAGGGGCTCTGATAGCTTCCTTTGCTCCCCAGATCCCCAGACTTGAAGTCTCAGGAAGATAACATCCTTAAGGCATTAGCAGATCTGAGTGACAGGTCACTTGGAGGAATCAACGGAAGTTCCTGTCCACTATTTCGATTTCTCTCAATCACAAAGGCCGAGGTCATGTTTTGGGGTTAGAGTCCTGGCCTTTAATTCAGCAGGTGGTGGTTGAACCCTGGAGGGTTCCATCCAAAGGCAGACCCAACTGCAGCCCCTGTAGAGAGCACAGGGAACTTGGAATCAGCACAAAGTTGGAGTCCAGCCCTAGCACTTTCTGCTAGGGAGTGACTTTAGGCAAGTTGTTTCATCCCCATTAGCCTGGGTTTTCGATCTGGAACATGAAGTGGTTGCTCAAGTTCATGGAGATAGTGGAGGCAAGATGTTCCGTGTCAGACGCACGGCTCATCACAGAGCTGGGTCTCTCTGTAAATGGCACTTCCTCTCTCTTTTCTCGTTTGTTCCACAGACCCCTGTGTGCACGTGCTAAGTCACTTCGGTTGTGTCCAGCTCTTTGTGACCCCATGGACTGTAGCCTGTTAGGCGCCTCTGTCCATGGGATTCCCCAGGCAAGAACACTGGAGTGAGTGGCCACTTCCTCCTCCAGGGGAGCTTCCCGACCTGAATATCGAACCTGCTTCTCCTGCACTGGCAGGCAGGTTCTTTACCACCAGCGCCACCTGGGAAGCCTGATGCCACTCAAACGTCAGGCCCAAGGCCCTGCCCTCTGGTCCTCCTCCCCTGACTGGGTTCTGGAAGGGCCCAGGAGGCCAATAGCCACCTCAGGAGGTGTGGATGAGAGTGGGAGTAGAGGAATGGGAGGTCCGGATTCCAGGTTCCCTTCCCTGGGGCCCCAGTCCTGGACAGATCAAGTGGCTTGGAGAGACGTTCACATTGTGAGGCTCTCAGAAGATGGAAACTGGGTGTCACAGGAGACAGTTCTCCCCAAACCAGGGTCTCACTCTCCAGGTTGCCTAAGAAAATCTGGTGTCAAATAGAATCTCATGGGGGGAACTTCCCCGGTGGTCCAGTGGTTAAGAATCTGCCTTCCATTTCAGGGGAGATGGGCTTTATCCCTGGTTGTGGGACTAAGATCCCACATGCTGGGAGACTACTAAAGGTGGTCTGCTCTAGAGCCCATGTCCTGCGACATCAGAAGCCCACGCACTGCAAAGAAGAACCAGTGTCGCCACAAAAAAGAAAAGAAAGAACCTCATATGGGTTGGTTTCATTCACTTATTCTTTCAAAATATATTCAGAAGCCAATCCTTTATGCCCATCTCAACAAAGTCCCCACCTTCTATTATCTGGACTGCTGCAATTGGTCCCTCTGCTCTAGAATCATGAATCACATCAGGTCCTTCCTCTGCTCCAAAACCTTCAATGGCTGCCCATTTCCAATTTAATAACTCAGAATGATCCCTCTTCCAGCTCTCCCAGCTTTCCTTGAAGAAAGAACTGAAGTGTTAGTCGCTCAGTCGTGTCAGACTTGCAGCCTCATGGACTGTAGCTGGACAGGCTCCTCTGTCCAAGGGATCCTCCAGGCAAGAATACGGGAGTCAATAGCCACTCCCTTCTCCAGGAGATCTTCCCGACCCAGGGATCGAATCCCAGCCTTCTGCATTGGCAGGCACATTTCTTACTGTCTAAGCCACTGAAGAGGCACTGACTGCCACCCCCCAACAACACCAGCCTCCCTTACCCTGTTTTAGTTATTCTTTTCCTCATAGCTTTGATCACTTCTAATAAGCCTCAGTGCTCTCATTTGCTGTGTTTTTTCTTTGTCCCCTTCACTATATGCACTCTCCAGAAGGACAATCATGGGGAAACTGACATGTAAAAAGACAGTGATTATGCATGTATGGATGTGAGCGCTAGACAATAAAGAAGGCTGAGTGCTGAAGAACTGATTTAGAACTGTGGAGAAGACCCTTAAGAATCCTTTAGACTGCAAGGAGATCAAACCAGTCAATCCTAAAGGAGATCAACCCTGAATATTCATTAGAAAGACTGGTGCTGAAGCCCCAATACTTTGGCCACCTGATTCGAAGAGCTGACTCATTGGAAAAGACACTGATGCTGGGAAAGATTGAAGGCAGAAGGAGAAGGGGATGACAGAGGATGAGATGGTTGGATGGCCTCATTGACTCAATGGACATGAATCTGAGCAAACTCTGGGAAACAGTGAAGGACAGAGAAGCCTGGTGTGCTGCTGTCCATGGGGTCACAAACAGTTGGACATGACTTAGCAACCAAATAACAACAAAAATGCAGTATTTCTAGGGCTGGAAGAGAGGAGAGTGCAGGGTATAGGGAGCTTGGAGTAAGGCAGGTGCTGCCTCGGATTAAAAGGAGTGATGGTTTATGTAGAGCAAACCTCGCTATTCTGGTAATTTCATTAAAACTTTCATATGTGAAAAGTTTCATGCACTTAGATTTGATGTATTTATGCCACAATTTAAAAAAATTAGTACTTAATATTTGCAATGTTAGGACACAGAAATATTGTTTACGCTGACCCATACAGTATATTGTGGTTTAATTTTCTTCCATCTATCAATTACTGCTTATCAAATAGCTTATTATTGACTTTTAAAAAATGTATCTTTCTGTGTATTCCAATTTTTTTTTGCTGAAAGTGTGAGCTTTCTCTTGATACATTCAAACATGTTGAGTACTTTGTCAGCTTCCTTATTAACTCCTGGAAACGTCCATCCTCTGTCCTTGCTCTGGTTCTTCTCGAGATCTGTGTTCCCCCTGTCATCCTGGAAACTTCCTCAGCCATGTGTTAAATTCCAAGGATTCCATGTTGCTGTGGACTGAACTGTTTTCCCCCTTGCCCTCAATTCCCTGGTCGCTCAGATGGTAAAGAATCTGCCTGCAATGCAGGAGACCTGGGTTCGATTCTTGGGTTGGGAAAATCCCCTGGAGAAAGAAATGGCAACCCACTCCAGTTTTCTTGCCTGGAGAATTCCATGGACAGAGAAGCCTGGTGGGCTGTGGTCCATGGAGTTACATGGGGGACATGACTGAACAACTGACACCCCCAATTCACATGTTGAAACAATACCCACTAACATGACTGTATTTGGAGATAGATCATTTAAGGAGGTAATTAAGGTTAATGAGGTCATAAGAGTGAGGTCCTAATCTGACAAGAGGTAAGAACACAAGAGAAAAATCTTTCTTTCTTTATGTGCACACATGGAGAAAAGGGCTTGTGAGGCCACAGTAGGAAGGTAGCCAGTTGCAAGTTGGGAGGAGGGCTCTCCTCAGAAACCCAGCTTCCTGGCCCATTCATCTTAAACTTCTAGCCTCTAGAGCAGTGAGAAAATAAACACCTGTTTGTTAAGCCACTCAGTCTTAGGTATCTTGTTACGGCTGCCGGAGAAGGTTAAGACAGAGGACTTAGTCCCTGATTTTAATGGAGGGCATCCTCTAGCAGGGAGAAAGCAATGGCACTCCACTCCAGTACTCTTGCCTGGAAAATCCCATGGATGGAGGAGCCTGGTGGGCTGCAGTCCATGGGGTCGCTAGAGTCGGACACGACTGAGCGACTTCACTTTCACTTTTCACTTTCATGTATTGGAGAAGGAAATGGCACCTCACTCCAGTGTTCTTGCCTGGAGAATCCCAGGGACGGAGGAGCCTGATGGGCTGCTGTCTATGGGGTTGCACAGAGTCGGACACGACTGAAGCGACTTAGCAGCAGCAGCAGCATCCTCTAGCAGCTTTCTCAGAAATAGTTCATGGAAGCGGTTTTTGACACATACAAGTGTCAAAGTAGAAGATGAACGAGATGTGCATTTGATCCCTGGGTTGAGAAGATCCCCTGGAGGAGGACATGGCAACTCACTCCAGCATTCTTGTCTGGAGGATCCCACGGACAGAGGAGCCTAGCGGGCTACAGTCCCTGGGGCTCCAATGAGTCGGACACGACTGAGCGCCTAAGCATGAGCGTGAGCCCATCTAAATGTTCTTTCGTCTCTTCTTATACAGTCTCACCCCAAGTGATACCTTGGGCTTATAATTTCTGATTGGAAACCATTTCCCTTGGAGTGTTAAAGGGATTGTTCCATTCTCTTTTATTTTTCAGCTCAGTTCAGTTCAGTTCAGTCGCTCAGTCCTGTCTGACTCTCTGCGACCCCATGAATCGCAGCACTCCAGGCCTCCCTGTCCATCACCAACTCCCGGAGTTCACTCAGACTAACTTCCATTGAGTCAGTGATGCCATCCAGCCATCTCATCCTTGGTCGTCCCCTTTGCCTCCTGCCCCTAATCCCTCCCAGAATCAGAGTCTTTTCCAATGAGTCAACTCTTCACATGAGGTGGCCAAAGTACTGGAGCTTCAGCTTCAACATCATTCCTTCCAAAGAAATCCCAGGGTTGATCTCCTTCAGAATGGACTGATTGGATCTCCTTGCAGTCCAAGGGACTCTCAAGAGTCTTCTCCAACACCACAGTTCAAAAGCATCAATTCTTTGGCGCTCAGCCTTCTTTACAGTCCAACTCTCACATCCATACATGACTACTGGAAAAACCATAGCCTTGACTAGACAGACCTTAGTCGGCAAAGTAATATCTCTGCTTTTGAATATGCTATCTAGGTTGGTCATAACTTTTCTNCTTATGGCAGAAAGTGAAGCAGAACTAAAAAGCCTCTTGATGAAAGTGAAATAGGAGAGTGAAAAAGTTGGCTTAAAGCTCAACATTCAGAAAACGAAGATCATGGCATCTGGCCCCATCACTTCATGGGAAATAGATGGGGAAACAGTGGAAACAGTGTCAGACTTTATTTTTGGGGGCTCCAAAATCACTGCAGATGATGACTGCAGCCATGAAATTGAAAGTCACTTACTCCTTGGAAGGAAAGTTATGACCAACCTAGATAGCTTATTGAAAAGCAGAGACATTACTTTGCTGACTAAGGTCCGTCTAGTCAAGGCTATGGTTTTTCCAGTGGTCATGTATGGATGTGAGAGTTGGACTGTGAAGAAGGCTGAGCGCAGAAGAATTGATGCTTTTGAACTGTGGTGTTGGAGAAGACTCTTGAGAGTCCCTTGGACTGCAAGGAGATCCAACCAGTCCATTCTGAAGGAGATCAGCCCTGGGATTTCTTTGGAAGGCGTGATGCTAAAGCTGAAAATCCAGTAACTTTGGCCACCTTATGTGAAGAGTTGACTCATTGGGAAAGACTGTGATGCTGAGAGGGATTGGGGGCAGAAGGAGAAGGGGACGACAGAGGATGAGATGGCTAGATGGCAACACTGACTCAATGGACGTGAGTCTGAGTGAACTCCAGGAGTTGGTGATGGACAGGGAGGCCTGGCGTGCTGCGATTCATGGGGTCGCAAAGAGTCGGACGGGACTGAACGACTGAACTGAACTGAGCATGTACTCACGCACTCTGCACGTAAGTAAGCAGGGTGACAATATACAGCCTTGACATACTTTTTTCTCAATTTTCAACCAGTCCGTTGTTCCATGTTTGGTTCTAACTGTTGCTTCTTGATCTGCATACAGGTTCCTCAGGAGGCAGGTAAGGTGTTCTGGTATTCCCATCCCTAAGAATTTTCCACAGTTGGTTGTGATTCACATAGTCAAAGCCTTTAGCATAGTCAGTGAAGCAGAAGTATGTGTTTTTCTGGAATTTTCTTGTCTTTTCTATGATCCAGTGGATTACAATTTGGTTTCTGGTTCCTCTGCCCTTTCTAAATCCAGCTTGAACATCTGGAAGGTCACGGTTCACATACTACTGAAGCCGAGCTTGAAGGATTTTGAGCATTACCTTGCTAGTTTGTGAAATGAGCACGATTGTATGGTAGTTGGAACATTCTTTGGCATTGCCTTTCAGATTGGAATGAAAACAGACCTTTTCCAGTCCTGTGGCCACTGCTGAGTTTTCCCAATTTGCTGGCATATTGAGTGCAGCACTTTAACAGCATCATCTTTTAGAACTTGAAATAGCTCAGCTGGAATTCCATCACCTCCACTAGCTTTGTTCGTAGTGATGCTGACTAAGTCCCACTTGACTTCACACTCAAGGATGTCTGACTCTAGATTAGTGACCACACCATTGTGATTATCTGGGTCATTGAGACAGTTGGAACATTCTTTGGCATTGCCTTTCAGATTGGAATGAAAACAGACCTTTTCCAGTCCTGTGGCCACTGCTGAGTTTTCCCAATTTGCTGGCATATTGAGTGCAGCACTTTAACAGCATCATCTTTTAGAACTTGAAATAGCTCAGTGGAATTCCATCACCTCCACTAGCTTTGTTCGTAGTGATGCTGACTAAGTCCCACTTGACTTCACACTCAAGGATGTCTGACTCTAGATTAGTGACCACACCATTGTGATTATCTGGGTCATTGAGACCTTTTTTGTACAGTTCTTCTGTGTATTCTTGCCACCTTTTCTTCATTTCTTCTGCTTCTGTTTGGTCTTTGCCATTTCTATCCTTTATTGTGCCCATCTTTACAAAAAAGTTTCCCTTAGTATCTACAGTTTTCTTGAAAGGATCTTTCGTCTTTTCCATCCTCTTCTTTTCTCTATTTCTTTGCATTGTTCCCTTAAGAAGGCTTTTTTATCTCTCCTTGCTATTCTTTGGAACTCTGCATTCAGATGGGTATATCTTTCCCTTTCTCCTTTGCCTTTTGCTTCTCTTCTTTTCTCAGCTATTTGTAAGGCCTCCTCAGACAACCACTTCGCCCTCTTGCCTTTCTACTAAAAATTAAATTGCATAAACTTGCAATTAAATAAATTATTTTAAAGAGAAGCATGATCAATATTCAAAAGTCTATCTTAATACGTGTTACTATCGTTTTCCATGCGTCTCAGGCTCTCTACATTTGTTGCATGTTACTGGGCATCTCTTCCCAATTCCATGACCAGTGACATCACTTTGATAGCTCAGAATCAGCTTTTAGTATTTACACCATGGAAATTTATACATGCTGCAATTCAGGGTCCCCTCCCAAAGAGCCAGTTGTGACCTCTGCCGGCACAGCAATGACAAAGGACGCTAAGTGCCGAGGCAGCGGTCACCCCAGGCCTTGTGTGGGTCTAGGGGTTGGGGGTGATGGCAGAGATGGTGTGTGAACCACCTGGTGGGAGAGAAGAGAGGAGTCTGAAGGGGTGGGGCAGGCCCTGGAGTGCCAGACTAAGGGAAGTCTACTTGCCCCAGCAGTCAGGTCATTGGGAGCCATGGAAAGATATGGAGCCAGCCAGAGGGGGACAGACCAGGGTGGTGAGGGGGTTGCTGTCTGTTGGGGGTTTGTGGTTGTGCCTGTGAGTGAAGTGTGGATGCAGGGCTCTGTGACTTGCTTCCTCTGTGTCCTCTGCAGGTAGAAGGCCTCCACGGATGCCAGCTGACAGGCTACATCCTCCCATTCGTTCTGAAATCTTTTAACAGGGGACTCAGCCTCCCATCTCCAAGTGGAGCTGGAGCTGGAAATTGCCTAAATGTCAAGCAGAAGGGGAATGGTTAAAATAAATCCCGGGGTACGGGCCCAGTGCAGTACTAGCTAGTCGTTACACATGGTAGATATGAAGGCTCTGTTGCAACGCAGGAAGCTGGCTCCAGAGCAATGGGAGATGAAAGAGCCGAACAGAAAATTATATGTGCCTGGTGGTTACAGTGACATAAGTGATCTAGAAATATGGGTCCATCTGGATAAAGATAGGGTATCACAAATGGAGAAGTGAAATCAGAGTGGTGGGAGGGAGAGCTGTTTGGCTTTCTATTCTGTGTTTCTGCTTTAGTTTTTGATTGAGGAGCAGCTGCAGCAAGGAAGGGCTGCATCTACCAGGTGGATGGCCGTTCTGGCCCCCAAGGAGCTCAGGGCAGAGGGCCCAGCCCCGGAGCTGTGGCGGGAAGTGCTGGCCACGTGGAGGCTGAGGACCCCAGGCTGCCGCGTGCTGGGCTGCGTTGGTGACGCCTATGTGTACCCTCTCCTCTGCTATGGCCTCTCAATGCTGCTCAGAAGGTTCTGGATCTGGCTGGGACCCGGCAGCCTGCTGCTTCTGTCACAAGGGCTGGCTGGGGGAGGGTTGGGGATACTCTGAAGCCTCTTTCAGTTGAGAGAGCTGAGCCCGGCTAAGTCCCGCTCCGCTGTGTGCAGACTGAGCTCACAGGAGTTCAGATCTGTCTGCAGATGGCAGAGCCTGACTTCAGGCGGCACCCTCTGTCCCCACCACCCCCACTGGGTCCCCCTCAGGGCTTCAGACAGCTGGTGCCAGCCAGCCATGCTCTGCGATGCCCTTTGTGGGCTGTGCTAGGATGGCGTCCCTTTCTCGTAGGGCCTCTCCGGGGTCACTGCCAGCCCCTTCTGGGCAGGACCCATCTCCTTCACATCCTTGGTTGCTGCCAGCAGAGGCAGCTGGAAGATAGATCATGATGTGGCTGAATTGGGGGGCCCCGGGATCCGGGAGCACTGAGTTAGGGTCCTGTGTTCCAAGGTCACAGACAGGGAGTGTGATCGTCTCTGGAGAGGGGGGTGTAGGGGGCTGGGGAAGAGCCCCCTCCATGCACCTGGGAAGGATAGAGCAGGAGGGAGTCGGGGAGCTAGTCCAGGGTCAGAAACACTGAGCCCAGGTGAGGCAGACCTAGCCATCCGGAGGAGAGGTGAGGCCTGGGGCTGGGAGGCCATTAATCCCAGCCCTGCTGTGTACCCTTGCTGGTCCAGGCACCGGGGAGACCGGGCCCTGGTGCAGAGTGTGTGCTGGTGGGGAGACAGAAAGCCCGCTGATCCGGGACTTGCCACTCTGCCGTACGTTGGGCAGTGGCCGCACTCTGGAGAAGACCAGGGCAAGAGGGGGGCGCCAGGAAAGCAATGTGCTCTTTGCGGTGTGTGGTCAGCAAAGGAGTCTCTCCCAGGAACGGGAGGAGGAATTGGGGGACACAGCATGTGGTTAAAGGAAGGAAGCACATTTCCCGTGGCTGCCAGACAAGTGCCAAGGCCCTGTGGCAGGAACCTCCATTGTCTGCGCGGTCAGAGCAGAATGAGGGGTGGGAGACGGGGCCAGGTCAGTGGGTGGGGTAGGGGGGTGTCTGTGCGTGGAGGGTCGCGTGGGGCCTTGCAAGCCCGGGGAAAGAGTTTGGCTTTTGTTCTCTGTTACGGGATGAGGAGCGTGGGAAGTTTGGGATCAGCCTTCCATTGTCAGAGGAGCACTCTTGTTTCTTTGTGTGTCAGCCATCGGCTGGGGTGTCCTGATGGAGGCCAGAGACCCATTCAGAGGCAGTTGCAGGTGCCCAGGTGACGCGATGTGACCTGCTCGGGTGGGGAGGGCAGCGGAGGGGTGGTGGGCGCGGCCAGTCCTGTCTGGATTTTGAAGACAAAGCAGATGGGATTAGCCCCGGGGCTGCCTGTTGTGGTGTGAGCCGGGAGTCAGAGGAAGCAGCCAGAGCAGGGCGCCCGGAGGAACACACGAGAGGCCTGTCCTGGGTAGGTTACCTTTGGGGTGCCTACTGGGCCACAAACAGGTGGGCTTCTCCGGTGGCTTAGTGGTAGAAAGTCTGCCTGCAATGCAGGAGAGACAGGTTCAATCCCTGGGTCGGGAAGATCCCCTGGAGGAGGCAATGGCAACTCACTCCAGTATTCTTGCCTGGAGAATGCCCATGGACAGAGGAGCCTGGTGGGCTAGAGTCCATGGGGTTGCAAGTGACTTAGCACATGCACAAGCAGGAGCTGGACAGGCAGGTGAGAAGGTGGGACTGGAGTTCAGGGAGGAGGCCTGACTAAGCTGGAGATAGCCCTTTGGGGGGCTTTGATGGGTAGGTGGGACCTCAAGTCAGGAAGCAGGTGTAGATGAAGGGAGAGGAGGTTGAGGGCTGCCCCGTGAGACGAAAAGGGGGCAAAGGAGGAGGGCAGCCAGGGTGGCCGGAGGAGGCTGGGAGACAAGGACACAGCAAGTTGCAGGAGGACGGGTGTGGCTGGCAGAGGGCGAGGGGGACATGCCAGGTCCCCAGGGCAGAGGGGCGGGCGGCTGCAGGCCCTGAAGGCCTGCACCTGCTCCCTGGGGTGCTTTCCTGCTCCCCCTCTCTGTGGGTGCCCCTGACTATTGCTGGGGGGCAGCAGCGAGTCTGTCCCCACCACAGAGCACCTCTGCCCCAACCTGGCCCAGGCCCAGCCCTCCGGGTCCCACCAGCCTCTGCTGTTTGATGTGTGGTCAGCAGGGCCGCGTGGCTTATGGACACTGTGGATCTCCACGCATTTTCCCCCTGCCCCGTGGGCCCCTACTTGTCTGGAGACTCAAGAATCCGTGTTCCTAGGAAGTGAACAGTTTGGGCCCGAGTGGTCTCACTTGGGGCGGGAGGGCTGCAGGGAGGACAGAGGGAGGGGGGG